>JAJOOR010007781.1:0-40491 GCA_036250505.1 Solanum acaule | reverse complement strand
ATTCTGGTGTAGTCATCAATAAAGAGGAGAAAGTATTTGTTACCACTCAATGAATCTGTTTTCATTGGGCCGCAAACATCCGTATGAATGAGCTGAAGTTTCTGGTTAGCTCTCCATACTTGATTTGCTTGAAATGACAATTTTGTTTGCTTTCCCTATTGGCAAGTTTCACCAACTTGAGTATTAGAAAGAAATTCAGGCATATTTTCCACTAGCTCCTTCTTTTTCATCTCTGCGATGCTTCTCAGATTGAAGTGACCAAACCTTTTGTGCCATAGGTTTGTACATGTTTGTGAAGTAATAGTGTAAGCCTGCTCAGTTATTTTCTCCCAATCAATTGAAAACATTATGTTGCTCATCTTGACATAAAATAATTCTACTCCAGAAGGGTTAAAAACAACACATTCACGATTCTTAAAATGCAGAGAATAATTATTTTCAAGCATTTGTCCAACACTCAACAAATTTTGACTCATATTAGGTGTGTACAAAACATCAGGAATAGTTTTGATACCTGATATTGTTGAGATAGACATTGTACCTCTGCCTTTGAATTCTACTGCCTCACCGTTTCCCACTTTTACTTTAGATTTGTATGTATCATCGAGGAATTTGAACATTTCAACATCATTGCACAAGTGATGTGTGCAACCACTATCAAGAAGCCATGAATCAGAGGATTCATTGATTGAAAAGTATGAAACTACAAAGAGTTGCTCCTCATGTGCATCTGCAGCTTCTGCTACTTGTGCTTGCAAAGCACTAGAGGCCTTTGCTCTTGATTTTGGATACGTGCCCCGTCTGCTTACAGTTGCCGCATATAGCATCGACCCTCCACCAACTGTACTTCTCCAGATGTGTAGTTCTTTTACAATGTTTGCACGGAGGGAACTTCTGCTTCACATCTCTACTATTATTTCCTCCATCATGCTTGCCCTTATTCTTTTGGTTGACATGTTGCTTTCCTTTACCAAATATTTTGTTTTTGTACAGAGAAAGATCCTTCAGTGAACTTGTCTCGTCTCATAGTCCTCCTTTGCTCTTGTGCTTGAAGAGCACTCATTAGTTCACCTAATGAAAGTTTGCCCAGGTCCTTGGATTCTTCAAGAGAGGAAATCTTAGATTCAAATCTCTCAGGAAGAGTCACAAGAACTTTCTCCACAATTCGTTTGTCTATAAATTCTTCACCAAGAAGTCTAATGTTATTAACAATTAAGGAGATTCGATCAGCATACTTACTGATTGTTTCATCGTCCTTCATAATCAAGCACTCGAACTCTCTTTTCAAGTTCAACACTTGCATTTGACGTGTTCTATCGCTGCTTTGATATTCTTCTTTCAACCTATCCCAAGCCTTTTTTACTGTTTTGTAAGCCATGATTCTGTAAAACACAGAATCTGCCACAGCATTCTGCATAAGCGACTTGGCTTTAGATTTCTTTGCCTTCTCTTCATTGTTGGATTTGATTTGAGCCAAGGTAGGATTTGCTAGTAGAGCAGCAAGTGGTTTATCTTCCATCACAGTTTCCCAAAGTTCATAGGCTTCTAGAAAAGCTTGCATCTTCACAGACCAGATTTGGTAATTTTCACCGGTGAAAGTGAATGGTGGATTTAAAGGTAGGTTGTGGGATGTCATTGTGTTGTAGGTTAAAACTTTTTGATCCTGTAAGATCAACTAGAGGCTCGGATGCCACTATTAGATCAAAAATACTCAAGAAACTGATTTGAAGAATAAAAATAAAGTGAACTTGTGAAATTCCAGCTATGTATTAATTTGCATAAGATCTGAATTTATACAAGGAAAAACCTAACCATTTCCTATCTAGTAGCCATTTACAAAGTGGATGTTAAAACTAAATAAGAACATGTGCCACTAACAGCCATAAAAGGGTCCACTAACAGCCATTAAAGGGGCCACTAACTTTAGAAAGTTGAGCAACTAAAGTTGACTAAATCTAGCTAGAAAATAGGAAGCACTAAACTGAAATAAGTAAAACACAGTAAAAATAATAAACTGGAAAAAATGCCAATTGTCTAACAGGCAGGTTGTCCTTTAACACGAAAATCTCTTACTGGTGTTTTGTTCTCTTAGGAAATTCACCAATATCTTGGAAGACTAAGAAGCAGCAAACGGTGTCCAGGTCATCTTCAGAAGCTGAATACAGATCTATGGTCACCACAACTTGTGAATTAAAGTGGCTAAAGGAAATTTTGTCCAGTGTAGGGGTGACACATCCTACTCCAATAAGACTATATTGTGATAGTCAGTCAGCGCTGCATATAGCAAAGAATCCAGTATTTCATGAAAGGACGAAACATATAGAAATAGATTGCCATTTTCTCCGAGACGAGATAACGAAAGGACAACATTCATCCAACATATGTTTCCTCTAAAGTGCAGCTCGCTGATATTTTTGCAAAAGCATTAGGAAAGCATTAGTTTGACTACCTTCTTTGCAAGTTGGGCATTCAAAATCTTCACGCACCAACTTGAGGGGGGGTATTAAGCAAAGATCTGTGTAAATCTAGTAACTTTAGATTGTGTATCTAATTTGTGAGAGATGTAATATTCTATGAGATATTATATGATATATTATAGGAATAAGATATTCTCAGAATATCTTTAGGAAAGATTTTAGGAGTAGGAGACTCAATCTCATGTATATATATTCTACTTTTCTGGAATGAGAAAGCAAGTCAGATTCTTCAAACACTATTCACTATTTTTATACATTTATTTCCCTGTCATTACTCTATGTTGGAAGCTCTTGTACATATCTATACTAGGTCCTTGAAAAATGTTGGATATATTGAAAATAAATATGATTTTAGTTGTTCGATTTAGTATACTTTTACTATGAATGAAATTCTTTCTGAAATTATCTTTTAAAAAAGAGATGGAAGGTAAGGATTCTCCAATCGAATTAGAACCAAGTAGGTGTCTGCATGATTTCGTAAATTGGGTTATGACAATTGGTATTGGAGTACTAGATTAGCAATCTCTCAACTACAAGAGCAAGACAAGATTTGCATATTACAAGACAAGATCATATTACTTTAAATTTCGTTGGGCTAAACAATTTTTTGTTTCAAGGTTATCTTTTATGCTCGCAGATTGATAAGTTCTTCTCTTTTAGGGTGTGATTCCATATGCGTATTTTTTTTTGTGCTATGAAAGGAACGATGTGATTGTTTTTGTTTGTTACATCGAGAATGACATAGTTGTAAATATAAGTAACGATACTATATCATTAACCGTTTTTCAGAATATGAAAGCACGTCTTGTCAAGTATGAATAGATGATCTACTTTTGTTATATTAGTACTAAATTAATGACATTTGACCATTTTGAATTTACAGAATCTGCATATTACAAGACTATCATATTACTTTAAATTTCATTATGCTAAACAATTTTTGTTTCAAGATTATATTTTTGTTCGCAAATTGGTAAGTTCTCTTTTAGGGTGTGATTTTTATATTGCGTAGTGCGTATTTTTTGTCTGTTATGAAAGGAACGATGTGATTGTTTAGCTTGTACATAGAGAAGGACATATTTGTAAATATAAATAATGATACTATCATTGCCTGTTTTCAAAATATGAAAGTGTGTCGATGTCAAGTATGAATGGATGATCTACTTTTGTAATATTAGTACTAAACTAATTTTACGTTCAATCATTTTGAAGTTTATAATTTTCTCATAATTGTTCACAATTTTCAAGTTTAAGAGAGTTGTAACTTGCATTCTAAATTTTGTAGCTAATAATTGACATGATTATGTTACAGATAGTGATACCCTTCTCAATGATCTTCAAATTTTGAGTTCACCTCTATTCAAAATGATAGGTGGTATTGTAACACTATCCTACCCCATGTGTTCATTTTTGTTCATGATGCTAACCTTCATTTGAGTATGACAACTTTCAGGAGAGATGTACATTACTTTATTTTTGGCAATATTGAGCAAATATAAGAGTTAAATTATGAACCCTCTATTGTCAAAAAAACATTTGGGACTTCCATTAGCATGGCTATGATCCAAAATTTCAGACAGTATACTTTCCTCCAGTGTATTTGAGACAAAATAAATAACCCCACCAGAACAGAACTCATAACTCATCCTGATGGCAAAGTCACCATTTCAACGAAGCTACGAACAATTAAAACTCTTATCATACCGACGAAAAATCATCACAGATTTGATCTGCACTTCTCTTATCAGGAAATCAATGTTTTCGGGTGGAGAATCTTCAGAGATCTAATCTGCATTTCTGATCAAGTAATCAATTACAAGAACACTGCTGTTAAACGTGAAAATCAGCATCATTTTTATGTTACAGAATATTAATTTCACATAGATATCTAAAAATCATGAAATGGACAAATCAACGTAGTACGAAATGCCAGCCTTTGCTCCAATCCACAAGTTGTTCGCCTGCTCAGACTCTTCATATTCTTGTGGTGTTGCTCTGCGTAATACGAGTAGATGCAAAGGTCCAGTCCAATGTAGTTAAAGCCGGTTAATCAGTTGAAATCGTGAGGCACTGTATATTTTGTTACAAAGAACGAAACTTATGTTCGGTATGCACATCATGATTATTCTTGGGCATCAAGGTCAGGCTTCGATGGGTACTCAAGACCGTGAAGAGCAGGTATCCGTCTTAAATCTTCTTCAGAGTAAGCAGGAATGAACCAATACCGTTTGTCCAAACCAAACACCTGAATCATATAATACAACCTTAGAATGGTAAACTGAAAGGGATCTAACATTTTTTATGAAAATAACACAGATCTAACACAACTTGTAACATGACATAGGCAAGACAAGCAAAGGTAATTAGCTGTCATATTCAAAGCTAGTTTTTGCAGTCCAATCCAAATGGTGCCCTGATAAGTTTTCTCGAGACAAGTAAACTTGAGAAAGTACTCCAAGTTTATTGGGTAGTCCAGTCCGACACTGGGTCTTATACAGCAGCGTATTAACCAGTAAAATATAACTGAAAAATGACAGGCATGTGATAGCTTTCTCATGTTTATTCATTTAAATAACCAAAATAGCAAAAGGTAACACCAAAGCTGTACTCTTTTTAAGATAAAAACTTCCAGTTAATGGCAGATCAGGCACGAGAATTTCAGGATTCATACAAAAAGTTGCCCTACAATGTCACATTGTTTCGACAGAAGAGTAAATTGTAACACAGAAAACTGAAGGACTGCATTAAGTTGCAAAATGGCTGGTTGTGATCTGTTGGAAGTGAAACTAAAGAGTAGAGAATCAGTGAGGTAGTAGCTGAATATCTTCAGTATATGCTGTAGGGCTTTGTTTGTGTATTTATCATATGAAGGTAATACCAAGGTTTTGAAAACCTCATTTGTTACGATGGAAAACCCTGTTATCAGATTAAGAGCCTCGTTAAATAGAAAAGAACGTCGAATACTTCGTTCTGTTAGTTGTAACATCCCCTCCAAACTGAATGAGCATTAAGAAAAAAATAACATTTTAGTAAAACCGAAGCACCAAGACCATGTGATTTGCTAACTTTTACTTTAAATAAGCCAAAACATATTTCACCTCAATACAAGGCCTACTCAAGATGTTTCACATAATCATCGAAATTACCTACTCGAATGGTTAAAATACTAAAAACTAAGTAAGAAAATATGGACTAAAAATTGTCTTCCCGTGTTCTCCAAAAAAAAAAAAAATTAAAACTGAAAAAAAAAAAAACAAATGCATTATTACTTGCCCTCTTCGTGAGTAAATGGCCAAAAACATACCTCAATTATACCCAACCCTTAAGCTACATCCTTGCCTAATCACAATAAACAAAAAGCATCCCTAAACTATCCCAAAACTTACAAATTACGTCCCTCGGTTAGTTTTATGTAAAGAAATAACAGGTTCAACCAGAAGCACATGACTACCCCACAAATCCAACACTTCTGTCACCTTCCCTATGGTATGCCATTTGGGACAGGGAAGCTGGAGCTAACGCTAAAAAGACTCAGCACATGCCTTAACCTTAATATCAAATCAATACATTGTTGTTCAGTTGTAGAAACAAAACACTAACACAAAAACACCTTTGTTTTTGGATGAAGTTCTATACCTTTATTATTTTCAACATCTGAATAATTGGTTTATTAGTAAACTTTTAAATCGTTTTATGAATTCCAAGAGAGTAACTATTGATAATATATAGAACTCTTCAAGTTATAAAGGTAAAAGACGAATTATGTATCTCATTTCATTTACAAACGAGGTAAACTATTAATTATAAAAAACTTTACAAGATAGGGGTAAAGCTACATACACAACACCCTTCTCATACCTACTTGTAAAATTATATACGATATATTGTTATTGTTGTAAAAGACAAATTATGTATCCCCACAATATTATATTTACTTGATCTAAACATTAAAATTGAAATAATATAAATGAGAAAAGCTATATAAAAATATTTCTATTTTAAAGAGAAGAAACTATTTTTCATGTTAATCTGCACATCTCTTAAATTAATCTCACCAAATATGTATTCCTTATAGCAATATTAGTGCTATTCAAAAGACATGTATGGGTGGAGTAGTGAGAAATGATCAAGGAGATTTTTCGATGGCCTTTTTTAGCTAAATATTTCAGTAATAATCATGTTGACATATTAGGTGCTATAATTCTGGGAGTAGATGGTGTTGCTAAATATACCACAAATTACAATTGAATAAAATAAACAAAAATGAATAAATTAATATTCAGGTTGAGGCAGACTCGCTCTCTTTAAGAAGATTCAGGCCCACTGCGTTATAATCTACACCGATCAAGTTGTACAACTGTTGACTTATGTAACACCTCGCATTTCGAACCCATGATTACTCGTTAATTGGCATAGACAAACCAGCCCAAAAATTTTCAGTGCCAGTTCCCCCGAGTTGGTTCACGAGTCGTGAACACAATCATGGGATTAACTCTAAGTCAAATCAGTTCCCACAACTGATAGTATGAGTCCTGAACCACGTCCACGATTCGTACCATCAGTCATGAAAACATTCAGAGGCTTCCATAAATTTATCAGTTCCCACGACTAACAATACGAGTCGTGAGCCAGGTCCGCGATTCGTACCATCAGCCATGGTTAGGTCCTAAGACTGCCAGCTCCCACGACTGACCGTACGAGTCATGAACCAGGTCTAGGATTTGTACTATCAATCGTGAAAATATTTAGAGACCCCAGATTCACCAAGGTTCCCACGACTGACAGTACGAGTCGTGAACCTGGTTCGCAATTCGTAGTGTCAGACCACGAGTCGAGGAGTAACTCGTGGGAACCTGGTTCCAGAAATTTCAAAACTCACTTTGAGGGGTATTTTTGTCCTTTCCTTATCTTCCTATGCCTAGACCACAATGTTTTGGGCTACTCTAAGTGGGGAGAAAGGGGAGTTAGTCGATTAAACCTCCCCACTTACGCCTATCACTCAGAAAAAGCAGAATCACTTACACTAAGTCCTCTCAAGCAAGAAACTAGGGTTCTTTGTCTTCCAACTTCAGTTCAAGAATTCCATTAGGTGTTTCCATTCCAAGTATGTGGGATTTCATCAATGGATATCCTTTCAACTATTGAGTCCCAAACAAACCTTCGTATTTCAGTAATTAAAATTCTATGAAAACCTAGGGTTTGTATGATCGGCATGGATTTCAATGTATTTCAGTTCTCTTCGTTATTGGTTGAAAAATACATGTCTCTCCATAACTTACAGTATTTTACTTGAAGTATATTTTCATAAACCCTCAAGATACAAATATTTCATGCCTCCGAATTGTGTTGTTTTCAATTGCATATTTCCTTCATAATACAGGAATTGTCATGATTAGCTTTATACTCAATTTATCAGTTCCTCATGCTTAGAGATGCTTTTAGATAGGAATTGTCATGATTAGCTTTATACTCAATTTATCAGTTCCTCATGCTTAGAGATGCTTTTAGATAGTGCTTATCAGTTATTAACAAATTTTCAATATTTACGAGTTATTCAGTATTATTAGTATTTTCATATTGTAAGCATAAAGCCAATTGGGGGTATTACTTAGCACGAAGCAAACATAGGTTTTAAGAGTCACCCATCAGTTAGGACTGAGACCTTTAGTAGCAATTCCTAAGCCCCAGAACTATGTGGCACCGTAGGTTTTTAAGGGTCACCCATCAGACTAGGACTAACACCTTAGTCCATTTTGGACATCAACTTAGTGGATCCACGTTAGACAGTATTCATACCCTGGCAAGGTACAAAGCGCTCCCAGCTGGGGTCCAGGTTGGACTCCATTTAGCTCAGACGAAGTATATCAATTATTAGTATCTCCCACAGTTCACTCTCACATTATTGCATTGACCTTGCATTAATTCATTTCAATTCAGTACTTATTAGTTGCATGTTGATTTACTTGGTCATTGCATCAGTTCATATATTTTAGTTCAACATTTTAGATTTATCATGTTAAGTTTACAAGACTTGTGATGCATGCATCACATACTCGGTACATTCAAAGTATTGACCGCATACCTCTCTACGCCATATTGTTTTATAATATATAGGTTCAAATGCTCAACATCCTACTCGCGGTTAGTACTACTTTTGATCAGCTCAATAGCAGTATTGGTGAGCCCTCATCTTCCGAGGACAATTCTCTATCTTATTTTCGTTATTTAGTAGACAATTAGAGTTAGTTGGGGGGCTTGCCCCAGCAACTCATCTTAGTAGAGGCTATCAAACAATCAAAGAGCAGTATCAACTTTATGATTTGTTCAGATATTCTACACTTATCCATTTAGTGTTTTGGATTGATATGTCCCTTTTGGATTCAGTTTCTACATAAGTTATTTCCAGTGATTATTTATATGAATCTTAATGTCATGACAGACCATGGGTTAGCTTGGGGTCACTTGTGGCTTTAAAAATTATGTTACGACTAAGGGGTAGTCTCGGGTCGTGACAACTTATCCCCTTTAGGATGCAACAACCCAACAACATCGTATACAGTATAACTCAAACAAGTCTGAATTAGTTGAACTGTTGTAGAGTCCAACACTCCATCAAAAGAACAACTTCCTTATACATAAAATTACTCTCTTTTGTATAGTGAGTAAATTGGAGAGAATTTTGCCATGAATATTATTCACTTTTTCCCAAAATATAATTTCACTTTATTTGAAAAATAGTGTTTGGCCATGAAAAATTCCAAATACAACTTGAAGTTGTATTTGAAATTTGGAAAACAACAAAAACCTTGTTTTCACTTTTTACTTTTTTCATTTTTTGAATTTAGTTTTTTCAAAAAAATCCTAAAAAAATTCATAAAACAACATCATTTAAAATATATTCCATGTTCAAATAATATTTATATTTAAGAAAATACATTTAAATTCTAAATATTAACTGCAAAAACTATGGCCAAACATAACTCCAACTTCAAAAATTTCAAATAAAGTGATTTTTTTTGTTTTCATGGTCAAACGCTAGAATATTTTTCTTTCATTCAACTCTCTTTCACTACACTAACCTCAAAATATAAACACAATATAATACTTCTCATCCACTTCTCATATTTTTCATATATATATCAAAATACAAAGAAGAAACATCCTTTATAAATGTGTGGATTTCTTGCACAAGTAAATGTCAAGAAAGTGGATAGTTATTTGAGGTGTAGTGGGGTAATTAGTAGGATATAATGTGGAGAACATGTCATAGTGGTTACATGAGTTACAAAGAATAATGACACCTATGTTGCTCAGACTCTTCGAAATTTTCAACGGGTGCGTGTCGGATTCACCAAAAGTAGTGCATTTTTGGAGAGTCTGACACGGGTGCAACATCAAAAGTGAAGAGTCCACGCAACTAAGAACGACACCACTTTTTCCACTTTATGCCGACTAACTATCATGCACTTCAATATTTTTATTTAACATTAAAATGTACATAAACACCAATATTCCCCCACTCATTTTAACTGTCAAATAAAAATATTAACGTGCATAATAATCAATGGGTATATAGTGGAGAAAGTAGTGTCATTATTCTTTGTAACTCATGTAACCACTATGACATGTTCTCCACATTATATCCTACTAATTACCCCACTAGACCTCAAATAACTATCCATTTTCCATAAATACCAACTGTAGATTTATCCAAAATGGCTTTTCTAAAATTCATGTTGAACTTGACTCTCTAGTGATAACTAATATGCTGATCAAAGAAGACTCTTGCAACTTGAAACTCGAGCACATTGTTTGAAAGCTACCTCAAACACTTTAAGAGGGGCTAAGGTTCTTTTCACTTACTGCTAGAGAAAAGCTAATCAGGTTACTGGATTTTTTCGCCAAGATAGCTGTTACAAGTGGCAATAGGGGCTTATATCTTCTCAGAGAAGCAAATGATCTGCTTCAACTTGATAAATGGAAATTACCCACCTCTCAAAGGAGATTTGAAAAATATAAAAAATTTATTAGTCAATGTATTTCTGGGTCTGTACAGGAAGAAATTCTATATGGGCTATTTCCTTCCTTCAATCTAACTTTTGTAGACTTGAGGCAAGGTTTCATGTTCCCCTCTAGTCGTGGTAAGTTCTTTGCCTATTAATATAACACAGTAGGGGTCAAGCCAAACTCCCACACCTTAAGCTCACAACCTAAGGTGATGACTTACAAAAAAATATGTTGTCTTTTTCTTTTCTCAGATCATTTTATTAACGTCTAGTGAAACATGAAAAAATGTTTTTACATGACACTCTAAAAGAAAAGGAAAATATAAATCCTATATATATTATATACGCAGGACTAGAATATTTATCTTCCACTTCTTCCTGTCTATATTTTTCCAAATGATAACAGTGAAAGAAACGTCAATAACTAGCTAGCTTATGTTTCCGCTCCTTGCTGAAGAAGCGAAGGAGAGGAGACAATAATGGTAGATTTGTAGGGATAAGTCACATGCAAAGGCACATTTTCTGTTTGAAGCTGTTAGTTTTTCACAGACAACTAAGAGAGGTATGTAACTTGTAACTTGTAAAACTTCTAGGATAGTTCAAGATGCTATTTATTCATTATTACAATACAATATAAGGATGTTTTTAAGTTTGGGTTAAAGTTAAGGGATGTTTTTGGTCATTTACTCCCCCCCTTCACCCTATTCTACTGGCCTAGTTACTTTTCAAGTTTTTTTATTCAAGCAAAAAGAATATTGCTTACGACCTATTTCATTTCTTATACGATTTTCATGATATTTCATACAAAAGTGGTTTTATTTGTGTTGTTCCTGTAGTTCTAAAGAAAAATATTTACTTTAAAACGAAGTAGACTAATAATCAATGTTAAACCAAATCAAGTAAACCGGATAAAGTCATATAACAAGTGAAAAAGATATAACGGTAAGGAGGTAGTGAGGTAGCAAACACATCATTCTGTTAGAACATATCCTCCTACCGACCATTTCTCATTTTATTTATTTCATAAAATAACTGCAAACACGGTATTGAAGTGGCATCTAATATGAAGGTTTAATGTATGCTTCTTATATCATAAAGAGGATGAAAGCATATATCAAGACCAAAAAAAGGGTAAAACTAGAAAGTAAAGATAAAGCAACAGAAATTGCAAATTTCTTTCTACCCACTATACAACGATTATATTTCAATCATGAAACTACATTAGTCAATTAATCATTGCTATGAGATGTAGGTAATGTTTCATAAACGCGCCTGATATCAAGGTCCTATGTACATGGCATATCATTTCCACACTGGTTTGCACTACTCCACCATCTGTAAATGAAGCTTCCTTGTTTCCCCATTCTCTACTACCATGAAGTTTAGGTTCTTCAATAATCTTTTATTTTACCATGGGCATTTAAATTAGATTCCAAGTATTTATATCTCAGAATAAACATTGAGTGCCAGTTGCAATTGGAAGTTCTCTTTCATATCTAACTTATGTTTTTTGTTGTGTCACATTCAAACCATAACTTCCAAATCAACTCCATAAATCTGGTACTTATTATAATATTCATACCTAAGAATTTAGATCAGAGCGCAGCATTACTTAGAGAAGCATCTATCTTTTCTTTCATACTGAGAGCAACCTACCATCAGAAATAAATAATAAATAAGGCAATCTTGTGCAGTCATCTAACCTGTTCAAAGTTCCTCTTCCGACCAAGATCATAACGCCATTTAGGACTGGTCTTCTTCTCATATGCCTGAAAGTAAGACAAGCCATTAAATGTGCGCAAAAAAGAAAGATACTTTTCCAAATCAAAGACCAAGAGAGAAAGGTTCTATAAACTGGTTTTGCCTCAAGACTAAAGAGCTGTTTGCACAGTACAAATGATGTTTCAGATCACTAGGCGTTCCATAGAAAGGAAAACACTTTACCATTCAACTTAAGGAATAAGAAAAATGGAGTACCTCAATGGTTGTGGTATTACCAGACACCAACGATATGTGCATAATCAGAAATCCCAAAACACTCAAAGCAAAAGCAAGGTTCAAGACTGCGATGCACAAGAAATGTAGAAAAATTAAGAAAACCAGTGTCTTCATAAAGAAATCACAGGTAGCAAGTTCACCAAGACAATCCCCAGACCATACCAAAAGCAAGGAAAGTAGTCGCAAGAGTGCCCGGAGTCCCAGGTATCTCTCCATCACTGAAGAATGCAATAAATTGTGGCAGTAATGATAAAGTGACAACAGTGGTCTCAAGGAACGTATAGAACTGCAGTAAGAGAAGGTTTTAATTAGTTGAGAAAAAGTCGGTCATTAAAATACAGCAATGCGACGAAAATACCAGTACAATTGTTGTTAAGTATTCATGCATGCATAATGATGCATACAAGCATCAATTGACAGGCACCAACAAGGAGGAAGAACATGGAAAAAGAAAATTCTCAATATGAACTATCACTTGCAATACTCTAAGGAAACTGCATTCCACTCTCACAGAATTAGCCAGATGAATTTTGGAAAATGATAAAATCATATAGGAAACAATATTAGAATAAGTTCCTTACAAACAATAATCACTATGGTCATTCAGATACTGTATGCAGGGATAGTGCTAATATCGCAGTTGCTTAGTATTGGTACTTGCATGACTAGCAGCATGTCATTCAAGAAACTCCTACTATGATTGTACACGGTGGCGGAGCCACAGTACTAGCTATAGCTCCGTATAACCTGTAGCTTTGACTCAAACCCTGTATTTTGAGTTAAAAATTCATTTAGTATGTATAAATAATTTATTCAGAACCTAGCAAGCAAAATAAAATGTGGTCTAGAACGCATAAACTAAAAACATTGGCTGTCTCTGATTGTACATAGGAGATAATGATGGTTTGCAAAGGTCTCATGGGTGGATATGATTTCTAAGGCTACAGAACCATGTGTGACACTCATCCCCCAAAAATATCAAAAGAACTGACAAAAAAAAAACAATATACTAAGACAAAGACTGTGATATATATGAACATCAAAATCACTCCACTTGACATATAAGCAATAACATAGGAGACTTTTATTTTTTTGAAATTAATAACATAGGAGACTTTTAAGACAACAACAACAACATACCCACTGAAGAGACTATTTCGTCAAAAAATATAAATATAATGTTGTTCTCTCTCCATTTAAATTTATGTGTTTACTTTCCTATTTAGTATGTTACAAACAGAATGTTATCTTTTGATGACCAAAAAAAAAAGAATGTTATTATTCAACATTTAGGAAGTTTTCCATTCCTGTTACAAACAGAATGTTATCTTTTGATGACCAAAAAAAAGAGAATGTTATTATTCAACATTTAGGAAGTTTTCCATTCCAACATTCTCATTTTATCCTTAACGACAATCCCTCATAAGAATGACATGGGATGTTTAAGGGCACTGGAAGGGTACTTTTTTGGCATGTTTTATACACCTTTACTCGTCTCAGCCCACAAGATTCAAAAGTCATGTTTACATTCTTAAACTTTATAACCAATTAAAACTATGACTCATAAAATGAGGAGGAAATATATTTATATAGGCATAGGTTGCTTACGTATCCTTTGAAGAATATAATAGAGCTAAGAGGGAAGCTAATAGGGCCATAACTTGTGGGGAAGCCCAAATGGAGATGGCTTCTACCAGAAGCTAGGGACACGAGAAGAGGAGAAAGAAATGTACAAATTTGCACGCATGAGAGAATAAGAACTTAAATGGTTAAACTAGGTGAAGTGTATTAAAAATGATTCTCAACAAGTTTTGACGAGAGATAATGAGATCAAGGAGAGGAGAAGAGACTATGGTCAACCCTTCGAGGTGGCCCAGTGGTTTGGGCTTGGGACTTCCATGTTGGAGGTCTCAAGTTCGAAACCCCTTGCCAGCGAAAGCAAGGGGTTTACCTTCTGGGTCGAGCTCGTTGTGTCGGGCTTGCCTAGTGCAAGTTACCTCTCCTATGTGGTTTGCGAGCTATTGCATAGGAGCAAGGATTTTACCCTGTGCGCACCCAAAGGGTAGCGGCTGCGGGTTTCCCTTGTCATCAAAAAAAAAAAAAAAAAGACTATGGTCAATTGTTCAACTCGAATCACGAGGATAAGCTTAAAGATCTCCAAATATTTGTACACGATAAAGACTTCAGCTATGCTCTTAGAATTAACAAGTCTAAAGTAGACATTGCCATGAAAAATATGATTAAGAAAGCCTATGGTCTCAACGGAAACCTCATAAAGGCTTGTAGGTATCTTGGAGAGGTTAGAGAAGTATGACTTACCAAACTATTTAATGTTATACTAAAAAGTGGTAGAACGCTTGATGAGTAGAGGAAGAGTACCCTTATTCCAATACATAAGAACAAAGAAGATTTTCAAAATTTTGTGAAGCATCGCGGCATTAAACTTATCAACAATAAGATGAAACTGCTGAAAAGAGTGATAGAGCAAAGATCTAGGGACCCCACAAGTGTAACAGAAAACTGGATTGTATTTATACCAGATAGATCTACAACAGATGGTATTTCTTTTGTTAGGACTGATAAGCAGAAATTCGCGAGAAGAAAGATTTACACATGTTGTTCATTGCCTTATAGAAAGCATATGATTTAGTACTAACAAAAGTCATTTGGTGGGTGTTGGGGAAGAAGGGAACTTATATTAAATATATAAATCCTATAACGAATAATTATAAGAAGTCATCACTAGTGTGAGAGCAGTAGTACTAGGAGATAGAAAGGAGTTTTCAATTTTCACAACCATGAGTTAACATAGAGATCGACATTAAGCATGTACTTATTTACACTAGTTATAGATGAACTAACACAGAACATTTCAATATCCCATTATGTATGTTAATTGCTTACAATAAAGTGCGAATTGATGAAACCAACGAAGTGTCATCAAAAGCTTGAGTGGTGGAGAAGCACTCTAGAGAGTAGGATAGATAAAAACCGCCTAAACTAGCCTTTGATTTCCAAAAAGACACTTAACGTTTGTGGGGTTCCTAGTACACATCCCACATCCGAACGACTTCTAAGTGGTGTTAGTACTCCCCTTTCTAGGGCAACCCAACCAATTTTAAGAAAGGAAGTGTTTGTCACGAACAGTCCTTGCTTACCATGTGCAAATTTCATTAAAAAAAATTATTTTTCCTTCTTAGTTATACTTCCCTTATATTTTGTCCTCGGTCGGGGCCAGGGTTAAGAGGAAGGAGTGGTACGTGGGTTAAGGGGTCTCTTAGGCTGAGAGTAGGGTCTTGGAGCATAGGGTCACTGATGGGAAAATCCATAGAGCTAGTGAAGATTCCCAAGAAAAGGAAGATTGGCATTGCTTGTATCCAGGAAAGCTATCGTCATCTGTTGACGCTATAAATATGTTCAGAATCTAGCAGCCAATACTACTCAAAATTCAAGAATCATGATAACTTACCAGGAAGAGAAGGAAATACTTGTAGTTTAATGCTCCAACACAGTTGACAACCCACACACAATGATGGTCCATCTTTAGCACACACCTTCCACCTAAATCAAGGAAGCAGACAACTCAATCTCAAACGAAAAAACTTTAATCAAAATCATCATTTAGGTGAAAAAAAACAAGAACTCACAAACGGAACAGTGATGGCATCGAGGAGGTTTTAACTGGTTGCACTTTCTACAGAAACGTATTCTGGTATTCCCTGAGTCAGTTGGCGAAGCCCCGAATTCTGATGTGGTTAACGGATCAGCTTCCCCTCTTTCTTCATCCAACTCTGGTCTCCAATTTGGAGGCACACTACCAGGATCAGTAAAAACAACAGAAAAGTAGCACCACAGAAGCATCACCAACTGCAATCATCACAAATATGTACTTTTTAGCTACTTAATATAACTTCCAATCCATCCATAGTCCCACTAGCTCTGACACAGAACTCGATAACAAGATGAATTTGAAGTCTCTCAAACTTTTCTTTCTAAAATCTCCAGTAATCTGTCTAACTTAATATTGAAGCCATCATCCACATTATCCACAGGATTCGAAAAAAAACTACTTTCGATTTCCCAAGGTCCAACTTAACAAATTCCCTACAATTGTATGTTTGAACCGCCCATAAAAACCCAATTATAAATTTCAAAAAATGGAAATACGTCAAACACCCATAAATCATCAAATTTTATAAACAAAGTACCAGAATTTGGGAGAAAATGAAATTACCAGACAATGGAATAATACAAGTACTGAAAGAGCGATGAGGACATCGAGGAAACCACCACTACTGGTAAGGGAAGGACCATAGTTGGTTAAAACGACGGCGTAATAGGTAACTCCAACAACACCCAAAACCAAAAGGATCATGATCGAACCAAGCCCTCGCAAGGCAGTACAGAATCTGAACACGTTCCATGCCATTACAGCTCCCGATCTATACATAATATATCTTTAACAAAAAAACACCCAAAATGGGTGTTTTGTATAACAAAAATGGTGTGAATTTTCTTGAGAAATTATTTAGGGTTTATGGATTCCAGGTATGTAAAGTGGAATCCATGGATGGATGATAGAGTGAAATAGTGAGGAAGAAGGAAAATTGAGAATATTGAAACCGACTTAGATGACTTGTAGTGGTCAAAGTTAGGGAAATTTCAATACTACTTTAAGATAGAGGTCTATTAAGGCAATTTAATCTAATTAGATAGATTAGAAGAAAGTACAATTTTCCAATTTTCATTGGTCATGGGTAATAACAAAAATCATCTAGAAGGTGTTATATTGGCTCTTGCATGTGCAAATAACCTACTCCAATAAAGATTTAATTATTAGTCAAAACTACTACATATAATGATGCAATGATTTTTAGTTTCTAATTCTTGTACCTCTCCCAACCTCTTACATCTCTTATGTACTGCGTTTGCGCATCTATTTATCATTGTAACTAAAATTTAAATCGAAATTAAGATCTAAAAGAGCAAATAAAGAGATTAAGTTTTGTCGAATCTCTAAAGCATATAGGTCGTTATGCAATATTAAAGATCGACAACTACACAAGTCCATTTTTGTAAGTGCATATCCCTTTACCTCCAAGTTTTTCATTATTTTCTACATATATTCACTTTGATCCATGTGAGATTCGACAGAACTCCACAAACGTTTCTCGATCACTATTCACATGGTTGGTGGTCTCTGAGTCTACAATCCACATAAAATATGATTCAGTTTGTAAAGCAGTGATAGAAACATATATATCACTTAGAGATGCATTTTGGAATGCCATACATGGCAGCTGTAGCACTTTATCTTATTCTCGTCTTTCTTCTCGAACAAATATTTTTCCTTCTTGAACTTTGGCATGTTCTTTTTCTTGGAGGATCCTTCTCTAGTCTCCTTCCCTTTCTAACATTTTTCTAACTTTTCATATGCTTGAAGCTTGAAAATTTTGTATCGCTTGATATTGTCACATAGGCACTAGATATAGTTTTAGCATCACCAAGCCACTTGTCTTCAAGCTCAACATGATGGACAATATCAGAATTTTTTTTGATGTTATCATTATGGGTAGGGGTGTTCGTGGTTCAGTTTTGATCGTTTATTGGTTAAAAACAAAACCAAACCAATTAGTCGATTTTTTAAATATCTAAAGCCAAACCAAACGAAAAAAATAACTGTCGGTTTGGTTATTGACGGTTTGGTTAAGTTTTTCTGGGTTTTTCAGTTTGAAAGTAATAAATTTTTTCGGACATACGTATCTTGATAGACATAAACACCTAGTACATGAGCAATCCACTGTAAAGTTATTGTCAGTTCAATTATGCAATTAAACAATACTAAAGTTATCATTACACGAACAAAGTGATTTAATTAAGAGAATGTAACTATCTTATGAAAGGTATGGTAGGTAAAGACTAAAGTAATGAATTCTGATGGACTTGGACTTATGATTGTAATAGATGGACTAAAATTTTGGACAAATTACTTAACTACACTCCTTTACTTACCTTAATATCCATTTATCCCTACTTATTTCAAAATTTTCAAAAATCCCTTATTTACCTATGTATCCCGTGCACAACGCTATGTATCCCGCTATGTGGAATGTATCAAACGCTATGTATCCCGTGCACAACGCTATATATCCCGCTATGTGGAATGTATCAAACGCTATGTATCCCGCATGTATCCCGTGCACAACGCTATGTATCCCGCTAAGTGGAATGTATCAAACCTAATGTATCCCATGCACAATGCTATGTATCCCGCTATGTGGAATGTATCAAACCTAATGTATCCCGTGCACAACGCTATGTATCCCGCAAACATCATTTTTAAGTGATTTTTGGTAAATAGAAAACTAGAAGGGATAAGATGTCATTTAGTACTTATAATATGTGGTTCCTATAATTTATTAAGTGTTGGACTTGAGAAAATGTAATAGATGGACTAAAATTTAAGTGTTGGACTTGAGAAAATGGTAAAGTTAAAGACTTAAGTTACTTAAAATGTAACAAAATATTTATATTTTATTTATGAATGATATATAAATAATTACTATATAATTTATCGGTTCGATTTGGTTATTTTTTAGTAAAACCAAAACCAAACCAAATAGTATCGATTTTTCAAAATTTAAAACCAAACCTAACCAAATCAAAACAAATATCGGTTTTTTTAATCTGTTTGGTTCGGATCGCGGTTCGATTTGGTCTTTTAACCATAACCATGAACAACCCTAATTATGGGTTTAAGTTAACCTTCAAATCTTTCAACTATTGAAAAAAATCGGATTACTGCCTAAACTTGTTGCTCATTAGAGAGAATATGATCAATATTTTTGAGTTGAGTAATCAGGTTTGATATCATCCTAAGGTATAGTTTGATATTCTAATCATGATGCTTCTTGTAAGTATCAAATTTGATAGTCAGTTGTATAAGGCAGTCACATATGTGCCCTCATATGTCTCTCGCAAGTGTGCCTACATGGCATGAGCAATCTCACATTCATGAATGAGGTCATCAAGAACAGAACTTACAATGATTCTACGTGCAGCAAAATCTTTCTTTTTTCAAACTTTGTAAGTTTCAGAATCTTTTGTGTTTTGTAGAGTTATTCTCTTTTGAATGACTTAAAACATGATTTATACCTTCAAGGAGCATTTTTCTCTTTGAATACATATCATATTGTATGACTTCAGATGTCGTAATTGTTACCATTCAAATTTTCACGGTTGTAAAAGTCAACAATTATACTTTTCAAAATCATGCTTGTTAATAAGAGACAATTACGCAAGTAAATTCATTAATTATACATGTGAATTACTCAATTAAGCAAAAAATTCACATAAAGGTTTCACATTTAGTGTAAAATTGAAAGGTTACATAAGTTTTAAATTCACCAAAAGGTTTGACATTTAGTGTTAAGATATTTTATATAGCTCCAGCCACAAAATTAGCTAGCTTATCCATGGGAGAAAAATGAGAAAACTTAGACCTAGGATTTATCAAACTTAATTTGGGTCTAGGATAAGTCTTTAAAAACCTAGATTTCTTCATTTTGGTTATTATTTCTTTTTTTCTCCCACTTGTCTTTCAGAGTCATTGTGAATTTCCAAATTGGCTCATTAGGATCATACTCGTGATAAATGCAAGCTAATTGATTCTTTCAATAATTTGGTAAGGATCTGTTTAATATATCCAAAGATTCTTTGTCATGACTTCAATCCATCGTGAGCAACACCCACACTAACCCACGTGGGAGGACCAACTAATTACTATCATAATTCCAAAAATCAAGTTTTCAATAAAACAAAAGTCATAGTCATCAACACTGCGAAATTATCCCCTAGAAACTGAAAGTCGTGCAGTTGTTTAGAATAAGGGGATACAACCTCAATGTCAAGACCCCGACTGTAGTGAGTGACACCAACACTAAACCACATGATGGGAGAACCAATGACTAACTTGAAACCAACCCAACACCATTTAAATAAGAAAAGTTCATCATATAAATCAATGAGAACAGTTTAGACAACTAAGAATTGAGTCTCCATAAACTCAACTCCATAGTTCAAAAACATTTAATGAGAAATAACCCCTAAAAACTAAAAGACACCATACCAAAACTCTAAATAGTCAACTGGGGATGTAACCCCAAACCTAAGCATAAACTAAAGTTTATAAGTCAGTGTCCGAGCAAATGGATAAGAATATGTAGAAGAATCCATGGTAGATTCAAAGTCAAGTATCACTCAACTTAAGTCTTGGATCAGGCACCGGAAGATGTCATGTGCTCAATAAGGAAAAGAACAGGTGCAGTATCAGTACACAAACCATAGTGTACACTGGTAAGATCACATGGCTAGTCCAAGATATGGATATAGATAGTTTACTACGATGCAATAACATAAAATAATGCATATAACAACAAGTAACAAACCACATAGACTCTCAATCACATGTTGTGAGACAATAATACCTGGATGCATGTCCCACATGATCACAAATCTAAATGAACGGTTCTCTCATGGAACCATAATTATATACATGGTGCACTCACAGAACCCAAACCCAAAATTTTAGTGTATCGGCGTGGTACCCGGTCCATCCATAGTTAGTGTACCATCGTGGTACCTGAGCCATATGTAGTTAGTGTACTGACAGTGGCGGATCTAGGATTTTAAGGTTGTGGGTGCTCTGAAAGTAGCAGAGTCAAAAATATAAAAAATACATGTTAGCAATGAGATTCGAACTCTGAACGATTTTAAGGTTGTGGGTGCTCTGAAAGTAGCGAAGTCAAAAATATAAAAAATACGTGTTAACAATGAGATTCGAACTCTGGTTCAATAGCACTAAAAAGAGTCTTAAGCACCCACCCAAGAGCCAATGGCTAATCAGATCATTTATTCATTAGGTGCTCTATGCTAATTTTATATAAATACCTCTTAATTTCTACATAGATATATATATTCCGTGATGAGGTTAATGGGTATTCGAGCACCCAGCAGACTCCATGTGGGTCCTCCCCTGTTGGCGTGGTACCCGAGACAACCAACAATCATGCACAATCACATAGAAAAATGAACAAAACCACTTGAAACCACAAGTTTATTGCATGAGATTACCTACATGATGGCATATCATATGTCTCCCTGTCATGCATTGCACAAATGATACAACAAAACAATAAACATGCATACATACATAAACCGAAAATATACAACCATCACCTACCTCAAATCAAGCGTCTTGAAAACTCTAAATAGCTTGAGATTTCCCCTTGCGAAGTGCCTTGGCTTGTTCTTGATATAAAACAAACAATATAAATAACAATCAATCACTAATGACCTATTAATTAATTCAAATCATCAACAAATCCTAACTCTATGCCAAAATATGATCATCTTCCCCAACTTAGGGATTTTTCCACCATGGAATCATGTCAAAACCTCCCCTCAATGGAAATAACCTAGCTTATAAGGCTTAAGAACCAATGCATAACGTTGGGGAGTCATTTTTTTTACCTTTACCGATGAATTCCATAAAAACAAGTGTAAATTGCCCAAATTGGCCCCTCCCAAATCCAACAACTTAAAGTGCAGAAAATAGGGGTTTTGGGGTTGTTTCTATAATAAATCTCATTTTGGCCCACTATAGCGGCACCACTATAGTGGAACTTACCCTGTCATAGCGGTTTGCACACTCTTCTATAGAGGGACACCTCCTGCTATAGCGGAATCGATGAAAGTTTAGAAACTCAAACTCCAGAAAAAGGTATTTTTACAGCAAAAACCCTTCCCTAGATGTCTTGACATATACCATTAACGCCAAGATCCATTCCAAGAGTAAGACTTATCCAAATTCAATTCTGAAAGGCCTTATAGACTCCTTAATGGATTGGATACAAGACTATATCAACCAAACCTCAAAGTCATACCCCACCCATTCCTGGATTACCCTAGACATCACCTAGCCTATATTCTATCTAAGGCTGGGCTAGCCAAAAAAATTTAAGTCACTACCCGGAAAGTTTTCTTGCCAAAATTCTTTCGATATTAGCTTACTTATAATGACCAAATCAGATCATTCCAATAGATACCAATTCAGCCATCATTCATCCTCGAGTGATCAAATAAGGAATATTGGACTAAAGTAGAAAAAAAGGGTAGTACTTGAATTTTCGAACAAGTGAGGGCTTGTCCCGCGTGTCCCTTTCTATCTTCTAAGTAGCTTCCTCCGCCGAACGATGTTTCCACCAAACCTTTACTGATTTGATCTCCTTTGTCCTCAGCTTCCGGACATGCCGATCAAGAACCGCAATCGATTCCTCTTCATACTACAGTCCTTGTCCAATATTATTGAGTCTCATTTAATGATCTAATCCCCATCCATATTATACTTATTTAGCATTGGAACATGAAATACATGATGAACCTACACAGGTTGAGCGGCAGTGTTAACTTGTAAGCCACTGGTCCCACACCTTCAAGAACCTCAAATGGATCAACATAACAAGGGCTAAGCTTACCCTTCTTACCAAACTGTATGACTCCCTTCATAGGTGACACCTTCAACAAAATTTGTATCACCCACCTGAAAAGCCATGTCCTTAACCTTGCGATGTGCTTACTCCTTCTACCTACGCTGGGCTACCAACAACTTAGCTTGAATCTTCCTCACCCTTCTTAATCTTCCCTAACCAAATCCACACCCAATGGTTTCACATCCCCAGCCTCAAACCAACCTATAGGAGATCTGCATCCCCTCCAACATAATGCCTCAAATAGTGTTATATCAATGTTGGAGTGATAACTATTGTTGACATCCTAAAGGCACAACGTCGTGGTGACTCACAAAAATGTAATCAATTAATTTAATTTTAAAAGAATAAATTTAAAAGGGAGTCGCCATCTAATTTTAGGAAAACTAGGAAACCAATTAATTAATTAATAAAGAAACAAATGTCTATGATACCAATAGATTCTAGGTAAGGGTTCAAGTGATTCGGAAGAGAAGGTATTAGGCATCCTTCAAAATCCACAAATGTGGGTCCCGACTGAATTCCCTTTTCTTAAATTGAGGAGGAGATAAAAACATTGTACAAGTATAATAAACATGTAATATACACAAGTCACAAAGTAAAATAATAATACAAGAAACGGTCTAGTGTTTGCCTAACGTCAATATATAATGAATCAAAAATATTGTTTGAACTTCATTTGAATAGCTTCACTGGGAAGCAACTCTAGGTACATGTAAAGACACTTAGTAAAAGTTTTAGTAATAAATAAATATGAATAAAATAATAACTTTTTTTAAAAATCCATCTTATGAACATGGGAGGCCTTGGAAATCAATGGTAATTTTTCCATCGACCAATTTTAACATATATGAGATACTTCTAAAAGTAACCTTAGTTCATTATTGTGGGAAGTTTTCCATTAACCGACATAGGCCATGTGAGATATAACATGGAATTTGATGTCTATCCCACACCGAAAAGAGATGTCCTTACTTTCCAAGGTAAGAACCATAAACATCTAGCTTAAGTGGATCCACTAGCTAATGGTTATCTAAGACGACTTATGGTGGCACATAATTATGGGATAGGGAGATTGCTATTAGAAACACGGCATCAACTACGGGAGAGCCTCCATCTCGATATCCACTCGGTGCTAAGCATAAATCCCACGAAATAGTCATTAGTCATATTCATCTTATTATCTATGAAAAGGCACAATCAAGTAGCCAATCCAAGCTAGAGTTCATTAGAATAGCTCCAAAATCTTGATTAAAAGTTACGTTGAGAAAGTCTTTCAACCCTATGAATCCTTCATGTTAGAAAACCCCTGTCACATTCATGTTTTGAGTAGTATGTGAGAAATCCTTTCACAACAACAACAACAACCTCAATTCTTGACTCTCAAAGCAAACTAAAATCATTTTCTTCAATTTCTTAAAGAAACATGCATATCTTTAAAGAATTTGAAGACGCAGGAAATTTTTCTTTTTCATATTTCCTTCAACCAAAGATGCGGTTTTGTACATTCTGCAATGGACTAAACTGTAAATAAAAAAAGGACTTCTAACCGACCTATACCTAATTTGTACACATATACGTATTCTAGAATATTCTACAAAAAGATACTACACTATATCATGTATATAAGTATATCTAATGTATGTACAAATTATTGATGCTTGTATCTATATGTACTTGGGCCATCATTGGATTTTTATATTTGATTAAATGTCTGCCCATTCTGTTGTGCAGGCCCACTATTGATATGGTCAAGACCTAATTTTTTAACTTCAGTAATGTTCACTTCGTCTTCATTGTTCACTTCTTTCTTCTTTGATTTTGATGCACTATAAAACTCAACACCCCCCTTCAAGTTGGAGGGGAGGGAACTGATACCCAACTTAGACAGAATCATATGGTGAGAAGGTCCAGCCAATGGTTTATTAAAGAGATCAGCTAGCTGAGCCGATGAAGGGACGAAGGATAAAGAAATCAAGCTCGCAAGGAATTGTTGTCGGACAAAATGGCAATCAAGTTCCACATGTTTAGTGCGTTCGTGAAACACCGGGTTACGAGCAATATAAATAGCAGCTTTGCTATCAGAGAAGATAGCAATAGGTAGAGTCGGTTGTAGAGATAGGGCCTTGAGCATTCGAGTCAGCTAGGTGAGTTCAGTAGTAACCCAATGCATCGATCTATACTCTGATTCAGCTGAGGAGAGGGAAATGGAAGCTTGTTTCTTGGATTTCCAAGAAATAGGTGAGCTGCCAAGACTGATAAAAAATCCACTAACCGATCTGCGCGAGTCTTTGTAAGATGCCCAATCCACATCACAAAAGGCAATGAGTGATAGAGAGGAGGAAGCGTTTAAAAACAAACCTTGGTCTGGATTAGATTTCAAATACCGCAACACTCTGAGTTCGGCATTATAATGACCAACACACGGGGTTTGCATATATTGGCTAAGACAAAGCACAACATAAGACAAGTCCGGGCGAGTGTGAGTGAGGTAATTAAGCTTACCAATAAGCCATCGATACATTGTGGGATCTGCTAGGAGAGGACCAGCAGAAGTCGATAGCTTTTCAAAAGGAGCAAGAGGTGAAGAAAAGGCGGTAGATGTGAGCAATCAAACTCCTCCAAGAGTTCAAAGGTAAATTTTCTCTCTCCCAAAATTATACCTTGAGTTTCTCGTAATACCTCCATGCCCAGAAAGTAATGTAGTTCTCCCAGGTCCTTGATATGAAATTCTGAATTCAAAAATCCCTTAAGTTGAATAAATTCTGATAGATCATTCCCAGTAATGAGAATATCGTCCACATAAATAGCAACTATAGAAATTGAAGAACTTGATTTTTTGAAAAATAAGGAATAATCATTCAATAAAGCTGAATAACCTTTAAATTGTAAAGCCCCAGCAAGCTTCACATACCATTGTTATGAAGCTTGTTTCAACCATAGAGAGATTTTCTTAGCTTGCATACAAGGTTAGAATTAGGCTTATCCATCCCTAAAGGAAACTGCATGTAGACTTCCTCTTGTAAGTCACCATGTAAAAATGCATTATTAACATCAAGTTGGGAAATGGACCATCCCTTCTTGACTGCAATGGCTAGGAGGCACTTGATTGTGGTCATTTTGATCACAGGGGAGAAAGTCTCATTATAATCAATGCCTTCTCTCTGAATGTCTCCTCTGATCACAAGTCTTGCCTTCAGTCTCTCAATGGTTTCATCTGAGTGTTGTTTGACCTTATATACCCATTTACAAGGTAGAGCCTTTCGTCCTTTAGGTAAGGAAACCTCTTCCCAAGTGTTGTTATCTATAAGAGCTTTGAGTTCCCTATCCATAGCAACCCTCCAACCAGGATGCAAACATGCTTAGGAATACCCTTTAGGTTCAGTGATAGTGTTGATAGAACCTAAGAGGTGTTGATTCTGCATAGATAAGGCCCCAAAGGAGAAAGTAGAAGCCTGCATAGGCACTGCAAAACAAGTTGTAGTGACATTTGAAAGAAATATGTTATTGCAAAGAAAGTCAGTTAGATAATCAACTATTTTCCTTGTCCTTTCTGATCTCTTGGGAGGAATGGTAGGAAAGGGGGAAGAGTAAGTGTCAAGGGTAGGACTGGGAGGTGAGGCAGACTCAGAGAGAAAAGGAAATGAAGCAGGACTGACATCTTGAGATTCTGAGATCGGAGAAGGAGTAAAATCTGAAGATGATGACTCATGCATGGGAAAAATAGGCTTTGGGATAGGAGAAAAAGTAGAAAAAGGAAAAATGGTCTCATGAAAGTGGACATTTCTAGAAACTAAAATCTTTTTGGTTTCTAAGTCCAACAATTTGTACCCTTTCTGTCCTTTTGGATATCCCAGAAAGACACAAGGTTTAGCCCTAGGATCAAATTTACTTCTACGATGTTGTAGAGTAGACGCATAACATAGTGATCCGAAACTTCTCAAGGATCTATATTCAGGCAATTTCCTAAAAAGTAACTAATACGGGCTTTTCCCTTTGAGGACCCTAGAAGGTATTCTATTGATCAGATGTGTGGCTGTGAGAATGGATTTTCCCCAGAACGATGTAGGAAGTTTGGACTGAAAAAGAAGAGCTTTGGCAATCTCTAACAAGTGCCTATGCTTTCTCTCGACAACTCCATTTTGTTGAGGAGTAGCAACACATGAGGTTTCATGAACAATTCCATGAGAGTTTAGGTAACTAGCTTCCAGAGACCCCTTCCCAAGTTCTAGAGCATTGTCTGATCTTATCCTCATAACTTTCACATTGAACTGTCTTTCAACCATAGCCAAGAAATTTTTGAGCATTGGAAAAGCATTACTCTTTGCAGTGAGTGAGTAAGAAGGTCCAAGTGCCCCTACTAAAATCATCCACAATAGTTAAGAAATACTTATATCCATCATGTGTATGAACCTTGTAAGGTCCCCAAGTGTCTATATGAATCAACTAAAAAATTCTCTTGGTTTTGATAGAACTTATAGGGAAAGGTGCTTTTGTTTGTCTTGCAAGAGAACAGATATCACAAGGACAATCAAAACTAGACGGAAAAGAGACCAAATTAAGATGTTTCATTGCTTGAAAAGGCAAGTGCCCGAGTCTTACATGCCAAAGTTTTACATCTGACAGTGCATTTGCAGTAAAAGGAAAAGAAACTAGAACTGAATTGAAATGACCATTAGTAGAAACATTAGATACATCATTTGTTTTGGACTCCCTAGACTTAAAACTGGTAGGCTGCAATAGATAGAGTCCATCTCTAGATTCACCAAAAGCTTATGCCCTCCTCGTAGGGCCCTGCATGAGACACTTACCAGAGTTAAAAGAGATAGTACAATTAAATTGTAAGCACAATTTATGCACAAACAATAAATTATACTTAAAAGAAGGGACAAGAAGAACATTGTTCAATATTAGATTAGGCAATATATGTATACTGCCTATATGTGTAACAGTGACTCTATGGGAGTTGGGAAGGTTAATATGCACAGGACAAGAGAGAGGAATCAAATCGTGAAAGGAATTCTCATCAAAACACATGTGTTCAGATGCACCAGAGTCAATGATCCAAACATCACTATTGAAAGCAGCTAAACATGAACCTATATATTTAGTCATAGTACCAGCAATAGCATTAGCATTGATCTTTGGAGTGGCGTTAGTGGTATGTCTCCCTCCTTGTGTTTGTTTGAAGATCTTTAAAATCTGTGAGACTTTCCCCGTACTGAGGTGTTGTGTGAGGTCATTGATATCAAGGTCACTATAATGGTGATCCATGGCTTCATATTCCTCAGTCACATCTGCGGCATTCCCTTTAACAACATACCCTTTAGTATTGGTAAACTCAAAATCTTCAAATATCTTATAAGCCTATAGCAATCATCCTTCACATGTCTTGTCTTTAGATAGTGTGTACAACTCACATTAGGATTATACTTAGTCGTTCATTGGTTTGAAACCACCTCGCTGAGGCTGGTTAGTTCCAGATCTGGACCTTTGTCCATGAACCTGATTAATAGGTTTGGATCTCTATTTAGCCGGTCTCTGCCCAACTATATGATGATTACCTACCATAAAAGATGAGGAATTAGTAGGAATTTGAGGGTTCACATATACCTCCCTCTGATTCTCATCCTGATGGAGACGAGAATAGGCATGGTTGATTCCGAGTAGAGGATTCAACATAAGAATGTTTCCTCTATCCTGGGAGTAAACATCATTAAGTCCCATAAGGAATTGGATGAGTCTTTGATCTTCCAAAGATTTGGCTATTTTCTGCTTTCCCTCACAAGTACAAGCATATAGACAATTGATATGAGAATTGAGAGAGTCAAGTTCATCCCAAAGCCTCTTAATCCTGGTGAAATATCCTGCAATATCAGTAGATCCTTGAGTTAATCCATTAATTTCCTTTTGCAGGTGATATAATTTCGCTCCATTGGGTTGACCAAACCTCTGCTCCAGATTCGTCCAAAGATCTTTCGCAGTTCTTGAATAGATGACAGAATCTGCAATATCTTTGGACAAGGAATTAAGGATCCAAGAGGTGACCATATCATTACATCTACTCCAACCTGGATAGGTCTGATCATCATGCTTGGGTTGTGGAATGACTCAATTGATGAGATTAACTTATTCTTGGCTGAAAGTGCAATAAGCATAGATCTCCTCCATCCCTGATAGCCTCTTCCATCAAAGGAAGTGTTGACAAGGCTCATCCCTGGAACATCATAAGAGTGGAGGTAAAGGGGATTGTTGGAGTCTCCATTCCCAGTTTGGAGAGTCACC
Source organism: Solanum acaule (assembly GCA_036250505.1). Lineage (NCBI taxonomy): Eukaryota > Viridiplantae > Streptophyta > Magnoliopsida > Solanales > Solanaceae > Solanum > Solanum acaule. Next base: position 11,178 of record JAJOOR010007781.1, on the reverse strand, counting down.
CCTGTTGTTGAAGTATTATCAGTATTAGTCATGATTCAAGGGAAAGCTGGAATGTGATTGATTCAGAGATTTGTTACTGCTCTAATACCATAAAGAATTTGAAGACGCAGGATTTTTTTTTTCCATAGTTCCTTCAGCCAAAGTTGTGGTTTTGTACATTCTGCAATGGACTAAACTGTAAATAAAAAAAAGGTTTTCTAACCTACCTATACTTAATTTGAACACATATATGTATTCTAGAATATTCTACAGAAAGATACTACACTATATCATGTATATAAGTATATCTAATGTATGTACAAATTATTGATGCTTGTATCTATATGTACTTGGGCCATCATTGGATTTTTTTATTTGATTAAATGTCTTCCCATTCTGTTGTGCAGCCCCACTATCGATATGGTCAAGACCTAATGTTTTAACTTCAGTAATGTTCACTTCGTCTTCATCGTTCACCCCTTTCTTCTTTGATTTTGATGCACTATAAAACTCAACAATCTTCATAAATTCCTCTTTCATAGTTCAAGAGCTTCATCATATGATAAAAATCTAGAAATCATAAATCATGCATGGTTTCTAGGGGATTCAACTTAAAAACATGTAGTAACTTTAATTCATGCATGAAAGTATATAAAACAATCAATTGGATCAACATTTAAAGGAACCCATGTGATGGAAGAAAATCCTAACTTCAATTGGAGACTTGAACTTGTAAAATTGGAGAATTAGGAACCCTATGGAGGAAAGAACTCCATAGGTGAATACTATCATACCATAATGTCAAAAGCCCACAATTAATGGTGAATTTGGAGACTTGATCTTGAAACCCTAGACTTCTTCTTCAAGCTTTATAGAGAGAAATATTTGGGGAAGAACTTTGATCAACTTTGAGAATCTATGAGAATGAGTTCAATTGGGTAATTTGAGGGTTTAAAATGTTTATATAGGGCCTACGATAGAGGGTAAAATGACATTGTATTGGGTTAGAATAATTAGGAAAAGACCCAAAAGTCCTTAAAATAAAACTGTTGGACCTCCATCGACGGTTGAACCTACGATCCGTAGGTCCTACTACGGACCGTCCGGCCATAGGTGGGGGGTTCAGGAACTAATTTTTTGGACCCCCCAAATATGGGACCCATGTACGGTTCATTGGTCAACCTACGGTCCGTGCATGGCCACCGTAGGTCCAACTTTAAGCTTTAAAAATTTCTCTAAGTTTGGGGTCACCTATGAGACCTATGTATAACTCGTAAAAGGAATGAAGTACAGTCCTGGTGAACCGTTAAAAGAGTACTGGAAATTTCCATTTGAAAATCATTTAACCTTACCACCTACGGTTTCCACCGATGGCTCGTAGGAGAACCTACAGTTCGTAGGTGGGACACCAACTATGAAAATCTGCAACTTTTTCGTTCGTTCAAATCCAAGACGTTACAATTATTTTCTTCTAGTTGTTGACCTAGTCTTTAGGAGTTGTGTTCTTTTTTAAGTTGCAATAGTCATATGTTTTTTGATTTATAGGAATTAGTGGAGTCATGTGTTATGTCTCTTTTAGGAATTTAGGAGTAAGTTGGTTTCTGTGGACTGATATGTCCCCTATTTTAGGGGAACTATATTTTAAGTGTTTGCTTATATATTGGCTTGAAGTTATGAATGAAAGCATCAGTTTCCATACATTGTTTTCTCTTTTACGTACCTCTTAATTTTCTTCTTCATCTTCTAACATTGGTATCAAGAGCTAGGTTATCGTGAGAGAAAAAACAAATGAGGCAGCCACATATTTCTTCATATTACCCGATGGCTATTGAAAAATAATTTTATGCAACTATAGCTATTCCACGCTTTGATGGTCACTATGATCATTGGAGCATGTTAATGGAAAATTTCATGCGGTCCAAAAAGTATTGGCAGATCATTGAATCTGAAATTCAGCAACCAAAAGTCACAACTTTAACATATGCTCAAAGAGAATAATTGGAAGCTAGAAAGTTAAAAGACCTGAAAGCAAAAAACTATCTCTTTCAGACAATTGATCGTCCCATTCCAAAAGCTATTCTTTGCAAAGAAACTTCCAAAGATATTTGGGATTCTATGAAGAAGAAGTATCAAGGCTTTACCTGAGTGAAGCGTGCACAATTTCAAGCTTTGAGAAAGGATTTTGAAACACTGGAGATTAAGGAAGGAGAATTTGTCACCAATTATTGTGCTAGAACAATGGAAATAACCAACAAGATGTGTTTATAAGGTGAAAAGATAGACAATGTAGACATTGATGAGAAGATTTTGCGCTCTATGACATCAAAATATAATTAAGTTGTCTGCTCAATTGAAGAGTCAAAAGATATAGATGAACTATCTCTTGATGAGTTGCAAAGTTCTTTACTAGTTCATGAATAAAAGTTCTGGAGTTCAGGAGCAAGTGTTGAGGGCTTCTACTAATACTTTTTTCAGCAACTACAGTGAAGAGGTAGAAGTAGAGGCTGAGGAAGAGGAAGACAAAGAGGAGATCATGGAGGCAGAGATTTCAGCATGAATTTCAAAGCCAATACTGATCTATCTCAAAGCAGAGGTCGAGATTAAAAGAAACTATGCAGCAACAGTTATTTCTAGGAACCTAGTTCCTAGAGTCATATTAGAACAGAAAGTAAATAACACTTCATTTATCGTGGAAAACTTCCTTGCTCAAGGGAATAAAAAACCAAGACCTACAACTTGTAGGATTTTCAACAAGATTCACTAACTTCAAAGAGCAACTTTAGATTACAACTCAATAATCAAAGGGATTAACTCCAGTACCTCACCTCAATAGTTCACTCAAATTTTTCAATGATTAACTATAACTGTTTTCTCTACTCTCCAAGAAGTCAAACCCACTTCTTGTTACAATTCTTACAAACTCACTTTCCAAGAAGTCAAGCTTGCTTCTTGTTACAAACTTCACTAACTACTCTTCAAGAAGTCAAACTCACTTCTTGTTCTTCAATCTAGAAATTATTGCAACTAAATAATAAACCTAGAATAACTCAACATAGACTAATAACTCTAGCCTTTAATTGATCAACCTTCAATCTTCAATAATTCAGACTCGAACACAACTCATGAACCTTGTTCCAGTGTTGCTCTGACGAAGTTTTGCAGTTTTGCTCCAATTTTTATTGCTCTCAAAATGATAATTTTCATGAATATGCAATAAGTGTGGCTTTCGATGGTCTTCATGGAATATATATATCGGAGAATTTCCATGCCCTAGTAGATCACGGACTAGGACTCTTACTTCGAATAGAACTTGTCCTCCTATAAGGAAATTTATAATTTTCTTCTTTAAAAGGAGTTTCATCCTATAAAGAAACTTTGACTCCTATTTGGACTTTAATTGTACTCTTTATTTCTTTCCTTCTTTACTCCATTATTTCTTTCCTTCTTTGCTCCTTTATCTCTTTTTTTCTTTGCTCCTTTATTTAAGCTATTTCTTTATTTCTTTTTCACTCCTTTATTTCTACAATTTATTAGTTTTATTCTTTGATGCAATCTCCCATATCTTTATAGGCTCTCCGCATTCACATCTGGGATCTGGTTTACCTGAGAGTACACATAAGACAACAAGTAGTGAAGCAAGTTCACTTTATCAAACATTAAAATTACTTTTATGTTCTACTACTTCCCAACAATTTCCCTCTATTTGATGATGATAAAAAATATCATAGTTTACTTGTCAAACATCAAAACTATAAACATCATGTTCTCTTATTCCCCAACAATGCATCATAGTTTACTTTGTCAAACATCAAAACACTTTGTCAATCATCAAAACTACAAACATCATGTTCTCTTATTATCCAACAATTTCCCCATTTTCGATGGTGACAAACTATGCACAATATTTCCCTAACCCATATCATATAACTGATATTAGCAATCCATCATAGTTTACTTTGTCAAACATCAAAACACTTTGTCAATAATTAAAACTACAAGCATCATGTTATCTTATTCCTCAACATTTCTCCCTTTTTGATGATGAAAAACTATGCACAATATGTCCCTAACCCACATCATATAACTTCCCCCTTTTGACATCATTGAAAACCAACAACCAAAGAACTCGATGAACATACAATCAGCGCAATATCATCTTTACTCATGGCCACTTGGGTAACACTTTGTAGTACACTTCTGTTAACAATAAGGTAAGTTAATATGAGGATATTAGCCATCTTGCCCACACAATAAAGATCTTCAATGAGGAACAAAATAATCAAGCATGTACCCGTTTAAGCTCTTAGAGCCCTAAATCAAAAGCATATGATATCACGAGTATGAGACAGACACAAGCACATCAAAGAGTCTGGAAAAAGAGAGAATAAGGTTTAGGAGGAAGATTACTAAAGTGAGGAGGAAGAGGGTGTTTATTGCCATCAACCATTTTTTAGCCATCTTACTCATACATAATCAAGATCTTCAATGAGGAACAAATAAGCAAGCATGTACCCATTTAAGCCCTAAATAAAAAACATATGATATCACTAGTATGAAACAAACACAATCACATCAAAGAGTTTAGAAAAAAGAGAATAAGAATTAGGAGGAAGATTACTAAAGTGAGGAGGAAGAGGATGTTTACTACAATCAATAGTTTTTTAATACGCCCACTGTGCACCAGCTCCTTCATTATCATTAGCTTTCTTAGAAAGTGATATGTCATTAAGAGCAATCATGAGGTCATCATCAGTTGATCATAATTAGTTTCAAGGAGACCAAGTGAGCATTTGCAAGCATTAGACTAACAACAACTAAGTTATGGAACTCCCTTTCTTTGAAGTTGGTTCAACTACACCAAAATTTCAAAAAAAATTTCTTCTTTTTTTTAATTTAATTTTATTTTTTAAGCTCTGGTCAAACTGCATAAAAAATTCATTAATTCATGGTCCTTTTGTTAGATAGTCTTTTCTTGATGACTTTTCGAAAGAATACCAACTATATGTAAAAGATCCATCAAGTTTTGGTGCAATAGAAATGAATTTATCAATAATGAAGGCACTAATAATAGTTTGTTCCTAAAAGAGTTGTTCCCGTGAGAGATAACTGGTTGTACACATGAAATAGATGGAATATCAATTTGAAATTTGTGAACCTGGTCCAAATGTGAGAGGTTGGGCTATGTTCCCCCTGAATTAAAGTAACGATGGCTGGAAGATTGAGGTCCTCATAATTTAAATAGTTTGAGATTGAAGGATTCTTATTGTCAATGAGAGGATTCTTGGTGATTTTTAACATAATTGGATTTTTAGGGTAGACAAGGTTCACTAGCGCTTATATTTGACACATACTCAGGGAATACATGCACTGAAAAAGAATGGTACATATCTGAGTATTACAAAGACATCATGTTCCCCTTTTGTATGTTCCTTAATGATTTGCTTGATGTTGTTAGTAAAAGAGTAGAGATAACATTTGCATACCTTCTAAACATTGTTCAAGATGTGACTGGAGTGTGTACATAAAACAGTTTGAGACTGAGTTAGTAGATATTCATACTCAAGCATAAAATTATTAGTCTACTAGTCAATTATTAAGGAAATCATGGTAATGTATTAGTTTGTTTTGATAAGACCAAGCTCTAGATGATTTTTCTCAAGTTCTCCCTATTCAAGGCTTTCATGAGTATATCTTCATCATCATCTTCTACCAGATCAGAGTAATCTCCAGCTGAGTAATAAGAATCAGGTCATGTATTTTCATAAGTATGACTCTTCAGTTTGACAAAAAATGAGCACACAAACCCATACGAAACAAGATATCGGATTGACTCGAAGTTAGATATAATCAAGGAACCTATCATTTTCCAATAATTTCAATAAATAACGAGGACCAGGTTCACATGGTAATTCGGGTTTATTTTGTAGTGTTATTTATTGAACAACCCTCTGGTTATGTTAAAATTGGAAATGAGCATAAGGTTTACAGATTGAAAAAGGCCCTCTATGGTCTAAAACAAGCTCCTCAAGCTTGGTATAGTCGCATTGAGGAATATTTTCTAAAAGTTGATTTTTTGAAATGTCCTTATGAGCATATATTGTTGTTAAGATTGTAGATCAAGGAAAGATGCTCATTATTTGCTTGTATGTTGATGATCTTATTTTTACTGGAAATTGTGCTGTCATGTTTGAAGAATTTTAGAAGTCGATGATGGATGAGTTTGAAATGTACGACCTCGGATTGATGCATTACTTTCTCGGAATAGAGAGGTAGTATAATATGATAAAGGAATTTTTATTTCTCAAAGAAATATGTAGGGGAAATTCTGGATAGATTTCAGATGATGGATTGCAATTCAGTTAGCACTCATGCTGAACTTGGTTTGAAGTTACATAAAGTTCAAACTAGGAAGAAGGTTGATAACATACTTTACAAACAAATTGTGGGCAGTGTTGTTCATCTTGTATTCCTAAGATACTTAGAACAAAACTTTGAAGAACTTGGTAAGAAACAACAAAGTTTAAAGAATATTTTCAAAACTAAAAAATTAAAACTAGTAGAGAAAATAGAATCAGAAACAGATTAGAAACAATATACAAAATATTTTTCTCAAAGAAGAAAATCGAGCCCACTGAATGCACAATGTCCCCTCAAGGAAATTATTAACCACAAGTATCCTAGGTTAATGGAATATATCCCCCCAGGAGAGAACGATCTTACTCACCGGTGTATCGGTACCTAAAACTACGGTGTCAGTGAACCACTCAACGGCAGTAAAGTACACTTAGAATACTAGATTTAGTAGTAGTAGAAGAAGTCCAGAAAATTAATTCAACTAAAATGAGAGGAAATCCCTCAATTTATAGAAAACAAAGGGTAGTGTGAAAAGGTTCTTATTGTGCCTTACCGGAAAGGTCACAAACCTTTGGAAAAGTTACAATCTTTCGGAAAGGTCACAACCTTTGATAAAAGTCACAACTTTTCATAAAAGTCACAACTTTTCATAAAAGTCGCAACTTTTCATAAAAGTCACAACTCTTCATAAAAGTCGCAACTTTTCATAAAAGTCACAACTCTTCATAAAAGTCGCAACTCTTCATAAAAGTCGCAACTCTTCATTTTCCATTCATACCTTTTAAAACCCAACAATCCCCCGCATGAATGGGGAATGCCTCCAAGACAAAGAAACAGACAAGTATGTGTACTTTACAAGCAAGAATTAATTGCATCTGGATAAGTACGTTTCCCCTTAGACTTTCCGTAGTGAACATATGTCGGATATACTCTGTCAATCAGTAGATGCAATATTTTTGAACCGTCGAGCTTTGGTGTATACCTAGACAATCATATGTCACACAATTAACCCTTTACCATTTATTGTTCTTACGGTTGTGTTCATTTCAGCCATTAACACCTCTTGGTTTCATGAATGTATAGAGAATAGGCTTTTGACAATAATCTCTTTGAAGCGGCTTACACTTCACACTCACATAGGTGATTTCTAATCGTGTCATCGCGTAGATACACTATTTGGTCAAGTCTGCCAAACTTAGCAAATCACTATAAACTTTAAGCTTTATTAACTCATTAACAAGCCTTAATGTTTTAACCTCGTTCCTGAACATTGTCTTCATCATGAGAATGGATTGAGTTGATTAACAATGTCGAACCGTCAGTCACAACTTTGTTTTTCTCCTTGAATCTAGCTTTTGGTATCTCCAGTCTGCTAGATAGATTTACCGCCATGATGACTTTTCCTAAGCTGTAAGCCCATTCCCTTAGATGATCTTTCAACTTTCTCTCTAGTTAGGCCTTTTTGTAAGTGGATCCGAAACATCCTTTGACTTTATATAGTCAATTGTGATAATTCCATTGGAGAGTAGTTGTTTTCTAACGGTATTATGTCTATCTCTTATATGATGAGACTTTCCGTTATACATCATGCTCCATGCCCTACCTATTGCATCTTGACTATCAAAGTGTATGCATACTGATGCCAAAGGTTTGGACCAAAAAAGAATATCTATCAAGAAATTCCGGAGCCTTTCAACTTATTCACCGGCCTTATCTAGAGCACCTAGCTCAGATATCATTGTAGAGCTAGTGATACATGTCTTTTAGGAAGATTTCCAAGAGACTGCTCCTCCACCAAGAGTAAATACATATCCACTCGTGGATTTTACTTCATTTGATCCTGGTGATCCAATTTGCATCACTATATCCTTTCAATACTGGTGGATATTGTTATAATGCAAGACATAGTTTTTAGTATGTTTTAAATACCCCAAAACTCTTTTCATTGCCATCCAATGAGTTTGATTGGGATTACTCGTGAACCGACTCAGTTTACTAATAGCACATACTATATCTGATCGTGTACACTTCTTGATATACATCATACTTCCCAATACTCTAGCACAATCCAATTGTGAGTCACTTTCGCCTTCACTTATTTAAAATGCAAAGCTCACATTTATTGGAGTCTTGACAATATTGAAATCCAAATATTTGAACTAGTCAAGTACCTTTTCGATGCAATGAGACCGTGACAATGCTAAACATTATGGAGTTCTAAGGATTCTTATACCTAAGATCGCATCAGCAACTCCAAGATCTTTCATATCAAACTTGCTTTCTAGTATACATTTAGTAGCATTTATGTCATTAGTGTCTCTACTGATGATCAACATATCATCAATATACAAACAAACAATGACCTTGTGATTTTAATGTAAACACATTTATCACTTCCATCATTCTTAAATACATTTGCCAACATGGTTTGGTCAAATTTCTTATGTCATTGTTTGGGTGCTTGTTTTAGTCCACAAAGTGACTTAACAAGTTCAAACACTTTCTTTTCTTTACCAGGAACCACAAAACCCTCGGGCTGTTCCATGTAAATTTCTTCCTCCGATTCTCCATTTAAGAAAGTTGTTTTCACATCCATTTGATGAATTTGGAGGTCATATACCGCAACTAATAATATTAACATCCGAATGGATGTAATTCTAGTTAATGACGAGTATATATCGACAAGATCAAGACCTTGTTTTTGTCTAAAGCCTTTGACAAAAAGTCTTGCTTTATATTTGTCAACAGTTCCATTGACTTTCATTTTCCTTTTAAAGATTCACTTTGAACCCAAAGATTTATTTTCTGGAAGAAGATCAATTAACTTCCAATATGGTTGCTCAAGATTGCATCAATCTCACAATTGACACTATCTTTCCAGAAGAATGAGTCTATAGAAGACACAAGAAATGTTACAAAATCATATTCGAAGGAAGTAGATGTCCTTTGACATTTACTACACTTCTGAATCTCTTTATTAAGTACATTCTCTTTTTTTCTTTCCAAGATCTTCTAGACCTTTCACTAGACTACTCAAGTCTAATTTTACAACCCACAATCATAGGTCCTATTTTTGTCCTTTTAGGAATAGGAACTTGGACTTTGGCTAGACACCCCCCACACTTTGAAGTATTTCTAGTTGGATTTCCTTCCTTTCCATTTCTCATGTGGAATAGATTGTGTCCTTAACAAATAAAATTGCTTTCTTTCTGAAAAGATAAAACTTTTTGTTGTTCCCTTTTGCAGTAAGGATAGTTCCTCCACACAAGTCTTGTGGTAAACCTGAACTTATAAGTAATGCAACCATCATTTTCTTCAAAGTTCGGTTATTTTTTCTTCATTCTGCAATTCCATTAGATTTAGGTGAATATGACAATAGTTTGATGCATAAATCCATTTTCCAAACATATTTCTGCAAAAGGAGATTTATATTATCCATCCCTACCACTTCTTATCTTTTTCCCAACTGATTTTCAAGTTCAATATTATATAGTCTAGACATTTCTATTGCTTCATCCTTACCATTCAGCAAATAGACATAGTTGTTTCTAATGCAATTGTCAATGAAAGTTATGAGATACTTTTTCCCACCACGAGATGGTGTTGACTTCATATCACAAATGTCAGTGTAAATCAACTCTAAGGGATTAAAATTTCTTTCAACAGATTTATAAGAATGCTCAACATACTTAGATTCCACACAAATTTGACATTTTTTATTTATTGCACTCAAAGTTAGACAAAACTTCTAAGTTGATCAGTTTTCCTTACAAGGTTTTGTAATTGACATGCCCCAAGTGTTCATGTCACAAACAGTTTGACTCAAGCAAGTAGGAACAAATAAAAATATTGAGTTTGAAAACCTCTCCGCGAGGTAGCTTTTTTTCACAAATATTTTGTTCATATTTCTTACAATTTTGTGTGATACAAACATTGTTTATAGTCATCACCTTGTCAAATGTCTTTTTCGGAAGGACCTTTCCACAACTTTCAATTTGATTGTTATAGAACTACCCATGCACAAAGTTTCATTGAGTCAATAAAGGTAATATAGTCCAAATGCTTCTTTGACAAAACATGACAAATGACTATTCACCAGTATTCATGTCTATACAAATAGTTATATTTAATAGACATATCTTTTCATGAAAAGTCACAACATTTTAAGTGACACTTTTTCATAAAAGAACTCAATCATTTTGAACAAGTATACATATAATTTGGTAGTTTCATACTAGTCATACCATATACTAGTAAAAGAGAAACTCAACTAGGGGTGTACAAAACCGAACTGAAAACCGAACCAAACCGCAAATCGAGTCAAACCGAAAAAAAACCCAACTAGTGATTTGGTTTGACTTGGTTTGGTATTGAAAAAAAACCGACTATATTTGGGTTGGTTTGATTTTAACTAAAAATAACCAACCTGAGACCAAACCAACCCGACATTATATATATAATTTTAAAATTTAATTTTATGCTTAAAAATATTTACTTTGAAATAATTTGCAAATATTTCTTATACTTTTCATAGTTTTTATCTTTTTAATATATTATTTCAAGTTTGAAACTTAGATTTCTGAATGGTCTAATAAAGATTATAGTTCATAGATGTTGGTAATTATAATAAAGCTTAAATCAAAATCAAATTAATACTAATGCAAAAAGAAATTCAATTCAATAGTAAGAATGACAATAATATTGAATATTTGTTCTTTAGTTTTACATTGGTTTAGACAATTAAAATACATAATCTAATTTTAATTTCCTTTAATATTTAGTCATGTAACTAATACTTATTGAACTTATTTTAGCATGATTTAGTACTTTTAAATTATGATCATT
>JAJOOR010007780.1:0-37461 GCA_036250505.1 Solanum acaule | reverse complement strand
GAAGTACTTTGGCTAATTGAATATAATTGTTGGTTAAAGTAAAGTCTAAACCATTTTCCTCGTGGGATCAACCCCAACCTACAAGTTGGGTTCTTTACTTGATAACGATCGCTTATACTTCTTTAGGGAGGTGTAATTTGAGCGTATCAACTATTGAGCGTGATCGAATTCAAGGGTGAGCCTGTTCTTTCAGGATGCCATGGGTCTTTCTTGTTTAAGTCCACCCTTTCCGGACTTAGACTATTTGTTTAAGGTGTTTTGTTTATCTTCGGGGTTGTACCCCTTATTCTTAGACTTGTCGTTAGTAGAGTTTTGGTACATTGACTTTCAAGTTCTAGGGGTTGAATTTCCGCATTAGTTTGGTTAAGTTATTTGTTTAAAACTTGGGGAGTTTATGGGAACTCCGTATTTATTTTATCATTTAAATCTTCTTCTGTATCTTTAAATGTGTATTATTTGGTTAAGTTGTTAGATTTGGGTTGTGGTAATGGTTCTCCCACCGAAGGGTTAGTGTGGGTGTCAATTACAACGGTCTGGGTCGTGACAGTTACCAACCACAAAATCGATAGCACACACAAAAGTAAGCATCAAGACTTGAGATATTATTTTTTCTATTGTCTTTATTGATGAAAGTGTACAAAATAAAAAAATGAAATGTCCTAAATCAACAAATATTTGTGATGTAATGGTAGAATAGTACCCACTCGCGGTACTTATAATCTGGATTGTATTTTTCAAATGATACATTTCATAATTGCGCAATTTAAGAAAATTGATGAATTGAAATTTTTTATTTTTACAAAATCGACCAAATTCATTGATTTTAATTTTTTTCCCGCGCCAATTAACGAATGAACTTAGTCTACTTCTTGTGAATCACTTGTATTATTTTTTTGTCAGTTGTCACTTGTAATTATGAAGAAAAAATGTCATAAATGGTCTAAAATAGTCCTTTAACAATACATTTACCGAATTTAATTAGTCCTTTAACTATCCCAAATGTTATCAAGTTTGGTCTCCTAACTATACACTTATCGATTTTAATCTTTTTTCTGTGTATTCAAAAATTTATCAGATTTGGTCTTTGTCTATTTTTTATACAAATAGCTTATGTTTATATTTAAGAAACTCATGTCTTCGGGAAATTAAATATTTAACCCATTTTACAATTGTTTCTCTCTCCCAGCTATTTTTTCTTCAAAATACTCTTATGAAAAGAACTTAACCTCAACCATTCAAAATAAAATGTTCCCTTCGTTCGTGGTTAACGGTTCATAATCAACGTGCATTTTTTAAAAAAAAAATTCATATAAAAAAATTGATCTTATTATTCAAATTTCTCTACATGAAATCAAATGAACAGAATAATAAAATTGATAAATTTCAAAATAAAAAAAATCCTAAAAACGGTGGAAAATCTACCGTTTCATAAATTTCAACATCTAAGAAATTAAATAAATTCCCTTTAACAAAGTCATTGGAGTACAAAATTTTGGAATAAAAAATGTGAATAATTTTTTTTTAATTTTATTCTAATGGCAAGAAATTCATTTCTATTAAATATAAATAAATATCTCTCTACAACTAATGGGTAGTAAATTTTTTCTTTTTATAATAAATTTTAGCATTCTCAAGTCACTAGTAGCAATAATATATTTCATTTCATCCTCCATTGAATAAAAATCGGGACTTCTATCTTCTTTTCCCATGATTTTTTTTTTGAATCATTGAGGTAAGGTTCTTTTCTTAAAAGTAATTTGAAGAAAAAATAGTGGGGAAAGGGATTCAACTGAAAATTGGGTTAAAGATTTTATTTCACATAGACATGAGTTCTATTAATATAAAGCTACACTATTTGTATAAAAAATAGTCAGAAACCAAACATGATAAATGTTTGAATACTTAAAGGACTAAAACTAGTAAGTGTATAGTCAAGGGATTAAAAATGGTAAGTATATAATTAAGGGACCAAACTTGATAACATTTTGAATAGTTAAAAGACTAAATATGATAAATGTATAGTTATGGGACTATTTTAGACCTACTTCAATAGTTCAGGGACCATTTATGAAATTCTCTAATTATGAACAATCGTAGCCAAAGAAAATTTTGTATATAGCTATGAACTTTTTTGTAGAAAATAGTTGAATTATTCAACTACAAATTCTAATTCGTCCCTATTTAACACCTTACATATTTTGTGACAATTTTTTGTTGTCACTAAATCGTAGGTTGATTAGAGACAATAAAATGATTGTCACCAATTGTTTATATTATATTATTAGTGACGAAAATAAATGTCCCAATTAAATCTAAATTTTTCTAGCTAAAACTTAGAATATTTAACTACAAACTCTAATTTGTCGCTATTGTAACAACATATTTTTTGAGACGAAATTATTTTTTGTGTCCAAAAATTAATTAATTTTAAGGCAAAAAAAAATTTGTCACAAATTAAATACATCATTAGTGATGAAATAATGTGTCACTGGTAACTTTAAATTTGTGACTAACAGTACTCAATAAATGGCGCCAATTCATTTTTTGGTGGGAAATTTTAGTGGACAAAACTTTGGTACGAAGTTTTATGTTTTGTCACTAAAAGCATCTGACTCGTATATTTAAGCATGAAAATTATTTTTTGTCACTAAAAGTTAACTATTAATGAAGAATTTTATATCGTAGCTAATAATTTTGTAGCTATATATCATATTTGTTGTAGTGGAGTTGTCTGAACTCTCCCCCATATCGGTGTTCAATACTACTCCCAAAATATAATACTAGCTCTTATGTTTAAAAACATAACTTCTTTATGTGGTTTGAGATAATTGCTCAAAACTTAGCTCAAAGACTCTCTTGGAAATCAAAGTTTCCTCTCTTGCTTAATTATGAAAGCATTTACTCTTACTGAAAACTAGCTCAAATACTCTTTTGGAAATATCAGTTTCCTTTCTTGTTTAAATGTGAAAACATTTTACTCTTTGGGAATACATAGTCCCGATATACTCTTTTGAAGAAATGAACTTCAAATCTTTACTCGTTACTCAACACAAAACTCAAGTCTTAAAACAAAGTTAAAACATTTATAAAAGATTTTAGGAAGACTCTATGAACTTCTCTTGACTTGACTCTTAACTTTCCTTGAATTGAATTATGGATTCAAGGATGGTGATTTGTGATAGGAAGGATCACATGATGTTTAAGAGTATTTTTATATAGTTAAACATGAGAAACGATCAAGAAATCACTGTTTGGAAGCAAGTCCGCGACGCGAAGATGCATTAATTATTTGGTTACGAAATAAATTTTGAGAAAGATCGGTCCATGACCACTCCGCAACAAGGAGAAAAAATTTTCAATCCTGAGGAACAGGTCCGCGATGCGAACCTGGTACCTAGATTTGCCCGACTTGTTCCTTCTTCATTTTCTAACCCCAATTCGCTTAAACTCAGTTCTTTTTCTCAAATTCCCTTTAGATTCAGATACCCAGTATGTATACACAAGAATCTAACTCAAACAACTCAAGGAAACAACATTATAACCTCAAGAAACTCCTCAATCTCAACCTAACTCAAGAACAAAGGCCAATTTCAAGAACACCATTCAAGATTCATCAACTTTCTAGAACGAATTTCACTGAAATAAACATGGTTGGCTTATGGGTGAATGAACACAATGCTATGAAAGTCTCACATACCTCGTAGGGATCACCCCTTGACGAAATTCATGATCTTAGCTTCAAGAACTTGACGATTCCTTGTCGTTTCTCCTCTTTTCTCCTCTTCTTTTCTCTTCTCTCAAAACCCTAACTCTAATTTCAAAAGCGTAAACTGAATCCAATCAATTTAGACCCCAACTTAATTACCAAAAACTAAATTAATTAATTGGGTAGTGAAAAGACCACAATACCCTTCTAAAATCCGGTTTTGACTTTCCTTATCTCGACAGCCCAACTTCAAATGGGCATATATCACTCATAGGAACTCAAAACTGAGAAAACTCGGTGGCGTCGGAAAGATAATTCAAAGATATTTCCTACAGTATCTTGTAGAACACCTAACTCATCCTAAGCTAGGAGGTATGGTTGTTTGAAGTTGACCCAAAACTCATTCTTAACTCAACTTTTTCAAATTTCCAGATTTTTCATTATTTCCACAAATCACTCTTTCTAATTCTAGCTCTTTCTAGTTGCGGGATGTTACAATATCTCCCCCTTGGGACCATTCATCCTCGAATGAGATTACTCTTAGTAGGCTAAGGGTGTAACATCTAACATTCAGTTCAAACACCCAACAAGCAAAAATGCAAATACAAATATGCCAACTTATAAATAAATACCAAGAAAAGTATTAGTACCTTAATTTGGAACTTCTCTGGATTCGAAGAGATGTGGATATCTCTTCTTCATATCCTACTCAGCTTCCCAAGTGACTTCCTCAACAATTGATTCCTCCACAGAACTTTGACTGATGCTACTTCCTTGGTCCTCAACTTACGAACTTGGCGATCTAGAATATGAACATGAATCTCCTCATATGATAAACTATCATTGATACCAATATCTTCAATAGGTATGATAAGTGAAGGATCGCCCATGCACTTCTTCAACATGGAGATGTGAAATACTGGATGAACCGCTACTAACTCTTGTTGTAGCTCCAAGTCATAAGCTACATTGCCAATCCTCTTGGTAAGCAAACTCAATGAGAGGTAGGTGATCATCCCAATTACCTTTGAAATCAATCACACAGGCCCTCAACATATCCTCTAAGGTCTGAATAGTGCGCTCTGCTTGCCCATCTATCTGAGGATGAAAAGCAGTGCTTAAGTTCACCTTTGAACCCAAGCCTTTCTGAAAAGATTTCTAGAAATGTGCAATAAATTACGCACCTCTATCTAAAATAATCGAAACTGGCACCCCATGAAGTCTGGCTACCTCTTGAAGATAGAACTTGGCATAGTCCTCTACTGAATGGGTAGTCTTTACCGGCAAGAGATGGGTTGATTTAGTCATTCGATCTACATTCACCCAAATTGATTCATGTTGTCTGCGAGACTATGGTAAACCTGTGATGAACTCCATATTAATCATCTCCCACTTCCATTCTGGAAGTTCTATATTTTGAGCCATACCACCGGGCTTTAATCACCTCCCACTTTGGTGCTATACTTTAACTTGTTGCCAATTTGGACACTTAGTAACAAACTTTGCAATGCCCTTCTTCATGTTAATCCACCAATATACTTCTCTCAAGTCACGATACATTTTTGTGGAACCCAGATGGATAGAATATCTGGAGCTATGAGCTTCCTCCAAGATCCTCTCTTGGAGCTCATCCACCCTTGGTACACAAAACCTGCCTTAATACCTCAATACACCATCTCCCTCTTGTTCAAAATCCATTATGTTTTGCTTATGAACATTTGCCTTCAATTCAAGCAAAATAGAATCTTATTCTTGCTTCTCTTTTACTTCTGACACTAATGATGATTCAGCCTCATTCATCACCTGTCACGCCTCGAGCCTACACTCTGGGAGGGACTGGCACTCAAAGACCATTGCTGGCTCCAAGAGAACCCTTGGCATGGCTTACTTAACTCAGCGGAAGACTTAAACATAAGAGAATACAACTCAATGCACAACTTAAGAAATAATAGTTTAGCCAAAATGGCAACTCAGTCTTTAAACAACATCTGAATGAATAAAGTAAAGATAACTGAACTACTAACTGTCTATGAAGCCTCTAAACAACTGAGATGGATGTTGGGACAACACCACAACATCCTAATGAACTAAACTAGAAAGCGAATAAAAGAGTCCTCCGGAATGCAAGGAGGCTCACCAACAGACTCTGAATGCTCAAGCTGGATCAACGAGGCGCTGGATGTTGATCCTGGTTACTTGCATCTGCATCATAAGACGATGCAAGACAACTGGCATCAGTATATTGAATGTACGAGTATGCGAGTTGCAACGCTAAACAACAACTTAAGCTTGAAAAGAGTAAGAAGGAACACTTACCTTGGCTCTGTATAACTCATGAATAACTGAACTCGATATAAAACAATAAGACACATGCTATATATATAGATATATATATATAAAGCTTGTAAAACAGTGTAAACAACTTAGTTCATTAAAGATAAAGCAATAACAAACTCAACTTTACTTATATATAAAAGTAATATAACTTTTGTGGGAGATTCTCTAACCGACAACTACCACTATGAGCCTAAGTGGTGACACAACGTCTTGCCCATGCTGTCAGAACTGTCCTATACTTTGCCGTCATATAGAATGCTTAACTTAGTGGATCCACTAGTCTATGCTAAAAGCATCTTAAGGAGTCATCTAAAAAGTATGATCCTTTACTACCCATGATGAGTACATGGTTTATGGAGACTTGAGTTAATATGAACTCGCATCCCCATATTGGTGCTCAATACTACTCCCAAAATAAACTTAGCTCATATGTTTGTAAAAACAAAACTCTTTCTTTGAATTGAGATAATTACTCAAAACTTAGCTTAAAAGCTCTCTTGGAATCGATGTTCCCTTTCTTGCTCAAATGTGAAAACATTTATAAGCTCGTTAGGAATACTTAGTCCATTTATAGCTTTTTGAGAAAATGAACTCAACTTTTTACTCTTTTCTTAACTTGAAACTTGAGTCTAAAAACGAAGTTTAAACGTTTATTAAAGACTCTTGAAAACTTTAAGAAACTTTACTTTGACTTGCTTCTTAACTTCTAGACTTGACTCTTAACTTCTCTGACTTTGATCTTAACTTTCCTTGAATTGGATTATGGATTCGAGGTTCATGATCTCATGTTTATGAATGATTTCATGAGGTTTAGATGTACCTTAGAGTGTTGGAATCAACTAGAAAACATAGGTACATCGCTTAGGAACAAGTACTCAAGGGAACGAATGGGGAGAACTGGCGTCCCTAGCGCTCTGAGAGGTGTGGGGAGCCAGCCCTCAAAGTTCAGAGAACTTTCGGAGGCGCTATGGCTGGCGCGACGCGCCAGAGGCCAAATTTCAGAGGAACTTTTGTGGTGCTCTGGCAGGCGCGGCGCCCCAAGCCCTTGCCCAGAAAATCCCCGACTTTTCTCCTTCGTTTTTCATCTCTAAACCCTCCAATCTTTCCTAGTTATTTCCCCAAACACTTAAGGTCATTAGTACTCTTAACTTACAACATATCTAACTTGAAAATCCACTCGGAAACATGAATCAAATCAACAAGAAACTTCAACAACACAACCAATCTAGAACTTAACGATGTCTTTCAAGAACTTCATTTTTTAACATGTAATCAACCCAAAATCGCTGAATTGAAACAAGTTGGTGTGTGGGTGAACTAACCCATCACTGAAAGATCTCACATACCTTAATAGGGATCACCCCGACGAATTCCACTCCAAACGCTTGACGTTCTTGGCGAAATCTAGGCTTTTCTCCCTTTCTTTCTTCTTTTCTCTTTTCTCCAAGCCCTAAACGTGAATTTAATTATTCTAATCTGAAAAAAATAAGTTTTTACCCCAACAAATCCCTAAAATGAATTAGAGAATAAATTAGAGAAAAGACTACTTTGCCCTTCCTTAATTCCAAATTGGGACTTTCCTCAATCCAACAGCCCAACTTCCGAAAGGCATAACTCACTCATATGATGTTGAAATCGCGCAAACTTGGTGGCGTTGGAAAGATCTCTCCAAATGCTTTCCAACCATATCAAGAGTTGCTCCTAACTCATCCTAAGCTAGGACTTAGACAAAAATTTCCAGATTTCCTTATTCTTTCCAAAAATCAACACTTTCATATTTTAAACTCTTTATAGTCATTTCTAGGTGCGAGATGTTACATCACCACTACTCCTCCTTCTGTGGAATCCATTAATTGAACTCCTAATCGTGCAAGTTTGTGCACATTTTTTGCTAATTCTTTCTTATCTTCCTCAAAATAGGCGATACTACCCATACAACATGCTCAAGGCATCAGCAACAACATTAACCTTACATGGGTGATAGTGGATACTCATATCATAATCCTTGAGTAACTCTAACCACCTTCTCTGTCTGAGATTAAGCTCTTTCTGACTAAACACATACTGAAGACTCTTGTGATTAGTGAATACATCTACATGAACACCATACAAATAATGACGCCATATTTTCAAAGCAAATACTACGGCAACCAACTCTAGATCATGGGTTGGGTAGTTCCTCTTGTGAACCTTAAGATGTCTGGAGGCATAAGCTATAACTTTACCATTCTGCATTAACACACAACCCAAACCAACTCTAGACACATCACAATATACAACAAAGCCTTGCGTACCTTCTGGTAAGGTCAACACTGGGGCAGTAGTCAACCTCTTTTTCAATTCCTGAAAGCTTTTCTCACAAGCTTCAGACCATTGAAACTTCACTGTTTTCAAAGTTAACGTAGTCAAAGGGGACGAAATAGATGAGAACCCCACTATGAACCTTCTATAATAGCCAGTCAACCCCAAGAAACTCTGAATGTCGGTTGGAGATGTGGGTCTAGGCCAATTCTGCACTGCCTCTATCTTCTAAGTGTCAACTCTAATTCCATCACCGGAAACAATGTGGCCTAAGAATGCCACAGACTCAAGCCAAAACTCACACTTACAGAACTTGGCATACAACTCCCTATCCTTTAGAGTTTGGAGAACTATTCTGAGATGGCTAACATGATCTTCCTCATTCCTCGAATAGATTAGTATGTCATCAATCAACACGATAACAAACATGTCTAAATAAGGCTTGAATACTCCATTCATAAGGTCCATGAATGATGCAGGCACATTGGTTAAACTGAATGACATGACCAGAAACTCATAGTGAACATAACGGGTCCTGAAAGTTGTCTTTGGAATATCACATTCCCTTACTCTTAACTAATGGTAGGCAGATCTGAGATCTATCTTAGAGAAACAAGAATCACCCTGAAGTTGATAGAACAGATCATCAATTCTCGGAAGAGAATACTTATTCTTGATAGTAACTTTGTTCAATTAACGGTAATCTATACACATCCTAAGGGAACCATCCTTCTTCATCACAAACCAGACCGGAGCTCCCTGATGAGTCCACAAATTGGACTCATTTAGGGATTTATTTTCATAAGAATAGTGTCCACGAATGCGTATTTTGTCTAAATATCTTATGAAAACTCTTAAGTTTCAGGTATTTGAAGTTTTAGTGAAAGCATGGACACTTAGGCGCAAAAAGGAACAGAAAGGCTGAAAAGAACGAAGAAGTTGAAGCCTGAGCATCGCCAAGCACACTTGGTGATTCGCCGATGGGATTAATTCCGCCCTTTGTTCCAGTACGCAAAGCCCTGAAGGAGAAGGATAAAAAATGCGATAAAAAAAAGCAGTCGGCGCTTCGGCGAATATTTATGCAAAGCACTACTATACCGCCTATTGGTCCATAACGTGAAGTGCTCAAGGCAAGCATGAAATGGCGATGAAACAGAAGAAGGGCGAGTCGCTGAGTCATTCGGTGATTTCGACTAACCTTGCCGAATGATCCGCCAGCACTATTTTCTGAAGTCTATAAATACTAAACTTATTATTAATTTTAAGGAGTCGAACATTTATTTTAATTTCCAGAATAGAATAGTACATTTTGGATATTTTCTCTCAAGTTTGGAGAGGGTTTTTGGAAGACTTGAAGAAAGAAGGGTTTCATCTTCCCCAAGTTGGAAGTGGGTCTTCTCCATTCTTCTTCCTTTGCTTAAATCAAGGTTTAATTTCTTATACCCATTTGATTTCACTATCATTTTAGGTGTATTTTGTTATTTCTTGATGTGTGGCTAAAAAACCCCATTCTTAAGGTGTGATTTAGCAAATATGAGTTGATATTATTGTTGGGTCTTACTTGTTGATGGGTTAGATGTAGTTTAATGGTGATTTCACCTAGTGGTTGTGGTTTAACCTAAAGGGTTTGTAGTTGCAAATACAAACTCACCCATGTGCTTTCGGCTTGCTCGAGAGGGAGGTCGCAAAACCAAGAACTCTAGACTGATGGTCTAAGGAGTTAGTCGACCTGAGGTTCAGCCCGAGAGGGTGAGCCCTAGTCTTATATCCTAACACGCAGCTTGAGAGAGTGAGTGGGCAAGGCGTAGGCTAGTCTTCATGCTACAAATGGGTGTCCGAGAGGAACGCATTTAAAACGGGGTAAGTTGCCCGAGAGGGAACTTATTTCCATTTAAAGTTTAGCCTAGTCACTATTATCTTACAAATTTCCTTTCAAAAGCATGTACCCAACTACTTATCTCAACTTGTATTGCGGTCACACCCCAAGAACTCTTACCCATACTGGATTTTCTTGTTATTTTTTGTTGTTTTCACTGCTTGTGACAAAACCCCCAAATTGATATTTGACACTTTTTGTGTCACCCCTTTTAATTTACTATGTATTTAATCGTTAATGTATTTAGCTACGACTAATTAGAACTAAATTTTATTTTTCTACTAATTCTCAAAACCACTCCCTTGGGACACGACCCCAACCTTTAGTTGGGTTACTGTACTATCAATGATCGTAGACACTCAAACCGTAGGTTAGTGTCGTTGGTCATGATAAGCATCAAAATGGCGTCGCTGCCGAGGAGTGGTGTTATTTGAGAATTTTTAGATTAGTAGAATTTTTTTTCTTCTTAGTTGTAGTTTACTTATTTAATTTTCAGTTTTGTTTTGAGTATTTGTGCCACAACAGACCACATGAGTACAAACGGGGACAATAGCTGCCAAGCGGGTCACTCATCAGGTGGTGTTTTTCATCGAGACGACATCAATGATGCTAATAGTGTTTATCACCCTACCGGTGTGGGCGAGATGGGTGAAATTTTCATTCCACAGGCTAACAGGAATGTAATGTTCGAAGTTACCAGCGCAACACTCCAACTCATACATTCGAGAGGTTTATTTGGAGGGTTGGAGCATGAAGATCCGCACGATCATGTACGAAGCTTTGTGGAAGTGTGTACCCGTTTATCATTCAAGAACCTATTTCAAGAATCCATACGATTTCACTTATTTCCATTATCGTTAACTGGGGGAGCCACTAAATGGTTGATTGAGCGCCCAAACAACTCCATCAAATCATGGGAAGAGTTGGTTATAGCATTTCACGAAAGATTCTTTCCTCCATCAAGAATGATGAAACTGAGAGATGGTATTCAGAATTCAAACAACAGGAGGGTGAACCAATTCACGAGTCATGGACAAGGTTCAAAAGATCTTTGCGTAAGAGCCCAACACATGGGCTACCAGGTGAATTGCTACTCCAATACTTTTACCATAGTCTGGACTCGGTAAATAAAGGAATAGCTGATCAATTGGTGCAAGGAGAAATAATGTTACAATCATTTGAAGTAGCCTCATTTCTTATAGATGGTATGACTAAAGTAAACCAGGCATGGTATGCCAAAGATGATCAAGTTTCCCCACTATGCTTCTGATTAACGCAAGAACAGATCGAAAAAAAAAGAAAGGGACGAAAACATCAAGAAGATGTTATCTCAAATGGAAATTCTACAAGAACATATGAAAGGGACACGTGGGGCATTTCGAGTTGAAGAGGGTTCTTTTTTCGGTTACTCAAGATCGGGGGAGAATCAAGGTTGGAACTCCAGAAGATACGATGAGGATTTCCACACACGCTATCAATCGTGGGGTGGGAATCAAGGTTGGAGCTATTATAGAGATGAAGAACCAATGAGATATTGGCAAGATTGGGCTGAGCAGGATGGTCAGGAGGAGGACCATATTCACTTGAGTGAAATCCTGAAGTCTAAAGGGAGTGCAAGTAGTCCTCGGGTAAATGAGTTGTTATCGCGCATACTCGATAAAGTTGAGGGCTCTGATGACCTACTAAAAGGAATGAAAGATGACTTTTCATCATTGAACAGTAAGGTAAATTCTCATGCTAATGCCATCAAAATGCTAGAAGGTAAATTGAGTCTGTTATCAGCTCAATTAACAACCAAAACACCCATGGATTGTATTGAAAGAGAGCTGGTTATGGTTACTCGTAACGGTAAGATGGAAATAGGGGATATGATGGAAGATAAGGATCCTCAAAAACATGAAAAGAGTCAAGGTGTGGAGGAACAAGATTTTCCTATTCAACAAAGCCTTACTAAAGAACCGCAGGAAGAAGCAGATCAACAAGTTCAAGTTCCAAAAGTCATACATCTTTTACCCAAGATACCTCCACCATTTCCCCAACGTTTGAAAAAGAGGAATGAAGATGAGAAGTTCAGAAAAATATTGTCAGTATTCAAGAGCTTATCAATTAACCTTCCTCTGGTAGAAGCATTGTTGGAAATGTCGGGATACGCCAAATTCATGAAAGAACTTATTACAAAGAAAAGGAGCTTGGATTATGAAACGATTGAGGTGCCCCATAGTTGCAGTGCAATTATGACAAATGATTCAATCACTAAGAGAGAAGATCCTGGAGCATTCACAATCCCGTGCATGATTGGCATGCTCCAATTTGCTAAAGCCTTGTGCGATTTAGGAGCAAGTATCAACTTGATGCCCTATGCAATATACAAGCAACTTGGTTTGGGTGAACCAAAGACAACCACAATGAGACTCCTCATGGCTGATCAATCAATCAAGCACCCAGTCGGAATACTCTATGACATATTGGTAAAAGTGGATCGGTTCATCTTTTCGACTGATTTTGTGATTCTAGACTGTGAGATCGATGCTGAAATTCCCATTATTTTGGGAAGGCCATTCTTAGCTACCGGGAGAGCATTGGTGGATGTTGAAAGCAGGAAATTGAAGTTCCATGTGAATGATGATGAGGTGACCTTTAATATCTATAAGTCCATGAAGCAACCAAGTAACATCCATGGGGTGCCACTGAGGATGTGATAGATAAGGCAGTGGCAAGTGTGAGTCATTTGATGCGCAAGAACGAGCCCCCCTTGAATCTGTGATTGCTAATTATGAAAAATCCAAAGTTCAGGGTTACAAGGAAGTGGTAGCTGTTTTATCTGGATTAGGAGCATATTTAAGGAATCCAATCAAATTGGATATCGATCAGAAAAACAGAGAAAGCCCCCCTGCGAAACCATCAACAGAAGAGCCACCGAATTTGGAGTTAAAAGCCCTACCCTCTCATCTTAAATATGCCTTCTTAGGAACCAATAATACTCTACCTGTAATTATCGCCGCCAATCTGCTTGAAAGGCAAGTAAAATTGTTCATTGAAGTACTGCGGAAGCATATAAAAGCTATTGGATGGACAATAGCCGATATAGTAGGAATTCCTCTTGGCATCTATACTCACAAAATTCGGCTCGACAATGAATGCAAACCTAGTGTGGAAGCTCAATGGAGATTGAACCCTCCAATGCAAGAGGTGGTAAAAAAGGAAATCATCAAGTGGCTAGATGCAGGGGTAATATACCCTATTGCAGATAGTAAGTGGGTAAGTCCGGGGCAATGTGTACCGAAAAAGGGAGCCATAACCGTAGTCCCGAATACAAAAGGAGAACTTGTGCCAACAAGACCAGTGATTGGGTGGAGAGTATGCATGGACTACCGAAAGCTTAACTCATGGACCGAGAAAGACCATTTTCCAATGCCTTTTATGGATCAGATGCTTGATCGGTTATCAGAAAGAGGGTGGTACTATTTTTTGGATGGGTACTCCGGCTACAACCAAATCTCTATTGCGCCGAAAGATCAAGAGAAAACCACTTTTACTTGCCCTTATGGAACTTTTGCATTCAAAAGAATGCCATTCGGGTTATGTAATGCCCCAGCAACATTTCAGTGTTGCATGCTGTCTATTTTTGCAGATATGGTCGAAGACTCTATGGAGGTGTTCATGGATGACTTCTCAGTCGTAGGGGATACGTTCGAAGAATGCTTGACTCACTTAGGACGGTACTCCAAAGATGCGTCAAAACAAATATGCTCCTGAATTGGGAGAAATGACACTTTATTGTAAAAGAAGGTATTGTTCTTGGGCATAAGGTGTCACAAAAGGGGCTGGAAGTTGACAAGGCAAAAATTGAGGTCATTGAGAAATTAACCACGCCGATTTCAGTAAAAGGTGTTCGTAGCTTCTTGGGGCACGCAGGATTTTATAGAAGATTCATTAAAGACTTCTCAAAGATTGCACTCCCATTATGCAAACTCTTAGAGAAGGAAGTGAAATTCCACTTTAATAATGTTTGTATGGCTGCATTTCAGTGTTTGAAAGAGAAACTAATATCCACACCGATCATCATCAGCCCTAATTGGTCCGAATCTTTTGAGTTAATGTGTGATGCCAGAGGTATGGCACTGCGGGTTGTGTTGGGGCAAAAGCGCAACAAACTGTTTCACCCAATCTACAACGCAAGCAAGACTCTAAATAGTGCCCAGCAAATTTATACAGTCACCGAACAAGAATTGCTTACAGTAGTCTATGCATTTGAAAAATTCAGGGCATACTTTCTAAGGACCAAAGTAATCGTACACACTGATCATGATGCACTCCATTATTTGATGGCAAAGAAAGATGCAAAACCTCGATTGATTAGGTGGGTAGTACTATTACAAGAATTTGATTTCGAGGTAAAAGATCGAAAAGAATGTGAAAATCAAGTGGCTGACCATTTAGCAAGGCTGGAAGCAAGGGAGAATGTTGAGCATGAGGTTGACATAGATGACTATTTCAGAGATGAACGGGTGTTTGCAATATCCCTCAAACATACGCCATGGTATGCAGATTTTGCAAATTACATTGTGTGTGGGCTGATGCCGGACGAGTTGACCTTTTACCAACAGAAAAGATTCCCGCTCGATGTTAAAAAGTACTTTTAGGATGAGCCATACTTGTTCCGAGAGTGTGTTGATCGTGTCATCAGAAGGTGTGTTCCAAAAGAAGAAGTGGTAAAAATTCTCCATGCTTGCCATACATCTCCAGTGGGATATTACTGGTCATCACTCTACAAGTATGCACATGAGTTTGCAAAGAAATGCTCTAAATGTCAGCAGCAAGGCGGAGTGTCCAGAAGACACAAATTACCTCTCACTCCTATTCAAGAGGTTGAACTATTTGATGTATGGGGGATAGATTTCATCGGCCCTTTTGTGAGCTCGTTTGGAAATAAATATATCTTAGTGGCTGTAGATTATGTTTCCAAATGGGTGGAAGCCATCGCACTTCTAAACAACGAAGGAAAAAGCATTGTCCAATTCTTGAAATGCTGCATCTTCGCAAGATTTGGCACTCCGAGAGGAATCATAAGCGATGGGGGGTCCCACTTTTGCAATAAGTGGTTCTAAATGGCATTAAGTAAATATGGGATGAAACACAAACTGGCCACCCCATATCATCCCCAAACAAATGGCCAAGTCAAAGTGCCGAATCGGGAAAATAAAAGAATCTTGGCAATGATAGTAAATATCAATAAAACTGATTGGTCTAGCAAACTCGATGATGCACTATGGGCATATCGGACTGCTTACAAAACACCTATCGGGATGTCTCCATATCAGTTGATTTATGGTAAGGCTTGTCATCTACCCGTTGAGTTAGAACACAAAACACTGTGGGCATTAAAAGCTTTGAATTTGGACTGGTCAAAAACTTCAAGGGAGAGAACAGAGCAGCTGAACGAACTGGATGAATTTAGAATCAGATCATATGAAAGTTCAGCCATCTATAAAGAGAAGATGAAGAAATGGCATGATGCTCGGATATTCAAGCGAGACTTTAAGGTAGGAGATTGGGTTCTGCTATACAACCCGCGACTTAGACTCTTCCCCGGAAAGATCAAATCCAAACGGTCTGGACCGTTTAAAGTAACGCAAGTGTTTATCAATGGTGCCATAGAAGTTGAAGATCAGGAAGGACCTCAATTTACAGTAAACGGTCAACGTCTGAAATTGTATCTGGGAGATTGTCAAGAGATTTTGTTGGTTGAAGTGGTATATTTGGAAGACGCCTGAAGGCACTGCTGCGTCGTGCCGCGACAGTAACTAAGGCGTTGTTTGGGAGGCAACCCAAAAATCCCTTTATTTGCTTTATTTTTTATTATTATCAGTACTTATTTCCCGGTAATAAAATTGTATGTTGTTCGTGCAGGTGAGAATACTAAAATGAATGAAGGATGGCAAATAATAGATCATGTAGGCAAGTCGTCGAAGGGGTCGGCGAATCCGACCTTGTCCACCATTTGACTCAGAACATCGTAAACACTAAAGTTTGTTAAACTCGGCGAGATTTGGAGTTTATTTCCGAATCATCAAAAATTTTGGCTATCTCGATGATAACCGTCGTTTGGATCTTCACAGTGACTGAAGATTCTGCAAAACTCAGCGAGTCGAGTGCTTACTCAGCGAATCGCCAAGAAATTCGGTGATTAGAACTAATATCACCAAATGGACTGATGCCATGAAAGATGGAGCAACTGCATAACCAGGATCACTTCTTCACCTCTCCGTTTGTCTTACTTACATTTACTTTTGGATTCTCGTTATTTGCATTTGAGGGAAAACGCTTTTATTTGTGGTAGGGTGAGGCCCACACTTTTGTGTGTTGTTTATGACTTGTGTTTTGTGTATATTTGGGTTGTTCTATTGATAATCGTGTTAATTACTGCTTTTCTGTGGATGTTTGAGCTCGTGGCTTCGTTTACTTTTAATTGCAAAATGATTTTGACCCTTCCGAAAAAATTTGAATTTTTTGCACATTTTTGCCACCCATCATGAAGTGAATGTAGCTGTTCTTTTGCAAAAATTTAAGTCTCGGTTTCGATCAATACTGATGACATGAATAGTGCTCTCAATTAAACGAATATGAATGTACAGCTATGATGAGGCCAAATGAAGTTGCATAGACAATATGTGAACTCTTTGCATCTCATTGTGACTAGCCATTTATTGAATTGATTCTCTTGTAATGACCATTGCACACTAGCGAAAGTGTGTAGTCTTATTTGACTAAGTGTCGATGCCTTGTGTGATTAGCTTGCTTTGAACCATGCATGAATAAACCCAGAATTTGCCCTGTTAGTCTGATTGATTTAGAAAGGTGTCCTCTTGATATGATCTTAGGCAACTTTAAAGAGTGTGAGCCAAATTTGACATATACCTCTTTTGTGGCCTACTCGTGAGTGTGTGAAACCCTTTTGAACACCCTTTGATCCCTTACCCTTCTTTGGAAGAACCTTGATAAACCCTAGACCTTACTTGACCCACTACCTGTGATCCTCTTGAGTTGTGGTTTAGTGAATAGCCAACTTAGGCCAAAAGCCTAAGCTGGGGTTGTGGTGAAAAGGAAAAGGAGAAGTCAAGAAGTGCAAGAAAAAGTCCCTCCTAACCCATGGTATTGCATAAAAGTGGAAACCCCTTCAATTCAATTCAATTCAAAAAAAGAAAAAAAATCAAGTGGAATAAAGTACAAAGGAAATCGGGTTCCCAAGCAGTCCATGAAGGTGAATAAAAAGGTGACTAAGAAGCACTAGAAAAAGAATTGATAGAGGTAACGAAGGGAATACCTTGAGAACCCCACTGCTCACGAGGAAAAAGTCACTAAGCCAAAATGATCATACCTTTACACTCAGTCCCATTACAAGCCTTAGAAAGACCTTTTTGATCTTGAGCAAGCCGAATTGAAAGTCGATTGGAAAATAAGGGCAAACCTATAAGAGAAAACATGCATTGTGTTCCTCTTTTTGAGTGAGAGCGTTGCATCTAATTCCTGATCTTTAATTGATTAACCTCTTAGTGTGAACGAGGAATCATTCTTTATGTGAGGGCATTTAGATACTCTTTATTGAGCTTGAACTTGCACAAGTAGCAAGTATTGCGAGCATGAGAATCTTTGGTAGTAGTGTGTCACAACTTGAATCTTTAAGTACATAGTTGATCTTTGCATAAGTAATCTGAGTCTTTTTGTGTATGATCATGATTGACTCTTGTGTAGCACTGTTTGAAACACCCTTTTTGAATGACTGAACTTGAGTTTGCTTGAGGACAAGCAAAAGTTTAAGTTGGGGGTGTTGATGAGTCCACAAATTGGACTCATTTAGGGCTTTATTTTGATAAGAATAGTGTCCTCGAATGCGTATTTTGTCTAAATATCTGATGAAAACTCTTAAGTTTCAGGTATTTGAAGTTTTAGTGAAAGCATGGACACTTAGGCATAAAAAGGAACAAAAAGGCTGAAAAGAACGAAAAAGCTGAAGCCTGAGCATCGCCAAGCACACTTGGCGATTCGCCGATGGGATTAATTCTGCCCTTTGTTCCAGTACGCAAAGCCCTGAAGGAGAAGGATAAAAAAGGCGATAAAAAGGAGCAGTCGGCGCTTCATCGAATATTTCCGCGAAGTAGTACTATACCGCCTAATGGTCTATAACGTGAAGTGCTGAAGACAAGTATGAAACGGCGATGAAACAAAAGACAGGCGAGTCGCCGAGTCATTCGGCGATTCCGACTAACCTCGTTGAATGATCCGCCAACACTATTTTCTGAAATCTATAAATACTAAACTTATTATTAATTTTAAGGAGTCGAACATTTATTTTAATTTCCAAAATAGAATAGTACTTTTGGATATTTTCTCTCAAGTTTGGAGAGGGTTTTTGGGAGACTTGAAGAAAGAAGGGTTTCATCTTCCCCAAGTTGGAAGTGGGTCTTCTCCATTCTTCTTCCTTTGCTTAAATCAAGGTTTAATTTCTGATACCCATTTGATTTCACTATCATTTTAGGTGTATTTTGTTATTTCTTGATGTGTGGCTAAAAACCCCTATTCTTAGGGTGTGATTTAGCAAATATGAGTTGATATTATTGTTGGGTCTTGCTTGCTGATGGGTTAGATGTAGTTTAATGGTGATTTCACCTAGTGGTTGTGGTTTAACCTAAAGGTTTTGTAGTTGCAAATACAAAGTCACCCATGTGTTTTCGGCTTGCTCGAGAGGGAGGTCGCGAAACCAAGAACACTATATTGATGGCCTAAGGAGTGAGTCGACATGAGGTTCAGCCCGAGAGGGTGAGCCCTAGTCTCATATCCTAACACTCAGCTTGAGAGAGTGAGTGGGGTAAGGTGTAGGCTAGTCTTCATGCGACAAATGGGTGTCCGAGAGGAACGCATTTGAAACGGGGTAAGTTGCCCGAGAGGGAACTTATTTCCATTTAAAGCTTAACCTAGTCACTATTATCTTACAAATTTCCTTTCGAAAGCATGTACCCAACTACTTATCTCAACTTGTATTGCGGTCACACCCCAAGAACTCTTACCCATACTTGATTTTCTTGTTATTTTTTGTTGTTTTCACTGCTTGTGGCAAAACCCCAAATAGATATTTGACACTTTTGTGTCACCCCTTTTAATTTACTATGTATTTAATCGTTAATGTATTTAGCTACGACTAATTAGAACTAAATTTTATTTTTCTACTAATTCTCAAAACCACTCCCTTGGGACACGACCCCAACCTTTAGTTGGGTTACTATACTATCGACGATCGTAGACACTCGAACTGTAGGTTAGTGTAGTTGGTCACAATAAGCATCACGCCCCAAGGTGAGACACTTGGTTGAATAAAACCTTTCTCTAGGAGATCTTTGAATTGCTCATTTAACTCTTTTAACTCTACTGGTGCCATCCTATATGGCAGAATAGATATAAGACGAGTATCTAGAAGAAGGTCTATACCGAAGTCTATTTCTCTCTCAGGAGGGACTCCGGGAAGATCAACTGGAAAGACTTCTGGAAACTCGTTTACTACTGAAACTAACTGAATAGGAGGTATCTCAACACTAGAGTCATTAACTCGGACTACGTGATAGACACACCCCTTGGAAACTAACTTTCTTGCCTTAAGGTACGAAATAATATAACTCTTAGGCACTGCTGAACTACTCTTCCACTCTATAACTGGCTCATTAGGAAACTGGAACTTGAAAACTCAAGTTCTATAATCAACTGAGGCATAACAGGCATGAAGACAGTTCATACCTAGAATGACATCAAAATCTACCATGTCTAACTCAACTAAATCAGCCATGGTACTTTTGTGATTGACAGAAATTGTACAATCACGATAGACTCTCTCTGCTAGAATAGACTCACCAACAAGTGTAGAAACACTGAAGGGCTCACTAAGTTGCTCAGGAAGAACATCAAAATTCATAGCAACATATGGAGTTACAAAAGATAAACTCGCTCCTGGATCTCACAAAGCGTAAACATTAAAGTTAAAGACTTGGATCATACTTGTGACAACATCTGTATAATCCTCTTGCTCTTGGCGACTAGTGATAGCATAAACATGGTTTCCTCCTCCGACTACCCCTGAAGTAGCTCCTCTAGATGCAGCTCTGTCTGGTGAAGCAACTAAAGAAGACTGGGCTCTATTACCCCTATTACCGTTACCCTGCTTGTTCTTTGGACACACTCTCATAAAATGACAGTTCTGGTAACACTTGAAGCAACCAGTGGAGCCATCACGACACATCCCTGAGTGGTTCCTACCACACTTAGCACATGCAAGAGGCTTACTACCCCCTTGTGCCATATAGCCCTGAGAATAGGCAGATTTAGCTCTGAAATTCAGACTATTGTACTCACATTTGTTCTTTGGTGCAGGTGCACTAACAGATGATGGAGCAGGTCCCTTTTGTTGCGGTTGGAAGGAAGACCGGTTCGCATTGCTCTTTTGCTGCCCGGACTCATTCCCTGATGTCTTCGCCCTCTTATTCTTAAACTCTTCTCTATCCCTTAGCTTGTTCTCCTTAACTTATTGCACATGGATCATTAGCCTTGCTATGTCCATATCCCCTATAAGCATTGTTGCCTTGCCTTCCTTCCTTGACATGCGAGACAACCCAGCAACGAACAGACTCATCCTGCTCCTCATGTCAGCAACCATCTCCGGAGCATAGCGGGACAGTTCTGTGAACTTCAAACTATACTCATGAATGCTCAAAGAATCCTACTTAAGAGTGAGGAACTCTCGTACCTTAGCCTCTCTCAGTTCTCGGGGAAAGAAACTCCCCAAGAAGGCCTCCTTAAAACAAGCCCAACTCACAAGTGGTGCTCCCTCAGCTCGATTCTTCTTCCATTGGTCAAACCATATCCTAGCGACACCTTTCATTTAGTATGCAGCTAGTTCCACCCTCTCGGTATTAGCAACATGCAGGATCTCAAAAACCTTCTGAAGCTCTTCAACAAAATTCTATGGATCCTCGGTAACACTTGAACTTGTGAAGCTTGGTTGATTCTTCCTTAATAATTCTTAGATCCTTGAAATGTCAGCCACTTCCTGTCAATTCCCTCTCTGTTGCCCAGCTTGATTGGTCACAACTTAGCTCAACATCTGGATGGCCTCATAGAACTCAACTTTGGTGACCTCTCATTGGGGTTGCACCTCTAGCGCATTAGGTATCCCCTTGTTCCTGTGGTTCAACATTCCTTCTAGCAGGACGACCTTTGACAACTCTTCGTACAGGCATGATCAACTAAAAGACACGCGCAAGCACGAATTAGAAGAAACTTTTTAGAGATAAAACTCTAATGCACGAAATGAGTATGAAAGAAGTGAGAACATTCTTAAGTGTTGCAGCGTCCTAATTATGATGTGGCGCACTTCACACCGATAACTAAGACTCTACAGACACGACTTCATAGACTCCCTAGGACTTTTGAACTCTGTGCTCTGAAACCAAGTTTTTCACTCTCTGAGCCTACACCCTAGGCGGGACTGGCACTCGAGAACCATTCCTAGGCCAAAGCGAACCCTTGGCCTAGCTTACTTACTCAACGAAAGACTTTTACTCAACAAAGATAAATCTATATAATAAGCTAGAATGTTATATAGGAACATTCAACTGGCCAATAAGGCAAACTCAAGTCTCAACATAATAGAATGAAAATAAAAAGACTAAAGAACTAACATCTAACTATCTATAAAGCCTCTAAACAACTGAGATGGATGTCGGGACAGGACCCACGACATCCTAATGAACTAAAATACTGAAAGCAATAAAAGGATCCTACGGATAGCTAGGAGGCTCACCAACAACCTCTGGAGCTCAACAAGAATCAACAATGTGTTGGATGTTGATCCTGGTTACTTGTATCTGCATCATAAAAAGATACAGGGCAAATGGCATCAGTACATTGAATGTACGAGCATGGGAGGGGAAATCTAAACAAGACATAAGCTTGAACGGAATTGAAAGAACAAACCTGGTCTCAACTCAACTCAACTGAATTGAACTCATTTCAATATAAAGCAGTAATGTAAATGCAATATAAAGAAAAGCTTTTAAAACATGAATAGCAACTCTGTGTATTGAAAAATACAATAGTGACTCTGTATGTATGCAAAGATACAATATGAACTTTGTTTGTATATGAAAATACAAATAATCTGTGTATATAAGAATAAAAAATACTTCTGTGAGAGTTTCTCTAACCGGCAACCATCACTTAAGAGCTATTCTGATGATACAACATTTTGCCTCACGCTGTCAGGGTCATCCAATACCTTACCGAGGCTATAGAACCTGACTACTAAGTGGATCCACTAGTCTATGCTAAAAAGCACTAAGGAATCATCTAAAAAGTATAACCCTTTTCTACCCATGATGGCTACATGGTTTATGGGGGTGGAAGTTGTCTAAACTCTCCCTCATATCGGTGCTCAATACTACTCCCAAAATATAATACAAGCTCTTATGTTTAAAAACATAATTTATTTATGTGGTTTGAGATAATTGCTAAAAACTTAGCTCAAAGGCTCTCTTGGAAATCAAATTTCCTCTTTTGCTTAATTATGAACGCATTTACTCTTTACTGAAAACTAGCTCAAAGACTCTTTTGGAAATCTCAGTTTCCTTTCTTGTTTAAATGTGAAAACATTTTACTCTTTGGGAATACATAGTCCCGATATACTCTTTTGAAGAAATGAACTTCAAATCTTTACTCTTTACTCAACTCAAACTCAAGTCTTAAAACAAAATTAAAACATTTGTAAAAGACTTTCGGAAGACTCTATGAACTTCTCTTGACTTGACTCTGAACTTCTCTTGACTTGACTCTTAACTTTCCTTGAATTGAATTATGGATTCAAGGATGGTGATTTCTGATAGGAAGGATCTCATGATCTTTAGGAGTATTTTTAGACAGTTAAGTATGAGAAACAATCAAGAAATCATTGTCTGGAAGCAAGTCCGACACGCGGAGATGCATTTAATTATTTGGTTGAGAAATAAATTTTGAGGCAGATCATTCCATGACCACTCCGCGACGCGGAGAAAATTTTATCAATCCTGAGGAACAGGTCCGCGACGCGAACCTGGTACCTAGATTTGCCCAACTTGTTCCTTCTTCATTTTCTAACCCCAATTCGCTTAAACTCGGTTCTTTTTCTCAAATTCCCTTTAGATTCAGATACCCAGTTTGTATACACAAGAATCTAACTCAAACAACTCAAAGAAACAACATTATAACCTCAAGGAACAACTCAATCTCCACCTAACTCAAGAACGAAGGCCAATTTCAAGAACACCATTAAAGATTCATCAACTTTCAACTTTCTAAAATGAATTTCACTGAAATAAACATGGTTGGCACGTGGGTGAAAAAACCCAACGCTATGAAAGTCTCACATACCTCGTAGGGATCACCCCTTGACGATATCCACAATCTTAGCTTCAAGAACTTGACGATTCCTTGCCTCTTCTCCTCTTTTCTCCTCTTCTTTTCTCTTCTCTCAAAATCCTAACTCTAATTTCAAAAGCGTAAACTGAATCCAATCAGTTTAGACCCCAACTTAATCACCAAAAATGAAATTAATTAATTGGGTAGTGAAAAGACCACAATACCCTTCTAAAATCCAATTTTGACTTTCCTTATCTCGACAGCCTAACTTCAAATGGGCATATATCACTCATAGGAACTCAAAACTGAGAAAACTCGGTGGCATTGGAAAGATAATTCAAAGATATTTCCTACGGTATCTTATAGAACGCCTAATTCATCCTGAGCTAGGACGTATAGTTGTTTGAAGTGGACCAAAACTCATTCTTAACTTAACTTTGTCAAATTTCCAGATTTTTCATTATTTCCACAAATCACTCTTTCTAATTCTTGATCTTTCTAGTTGTGGGATGTTACAATACTTTTCTTCACGGATGTTCTTGAATTGATGGAATACTTGCAGCTAAACACTTAGAACGAAGACTTCTTTGTATGCGGAAGACTTAGAGATCACCATTGAAAAACAAAGATTATCTATGTATGTCTTTGTGTGTTCTTTTTTTTTTGTTCCTCCTTCTTTTGATCTTATGAGGTCCCCTTTATGTAGCTGTGAGCTAGGGTTTTACGGGTATTTTGGTCTTCAAGTAACTTTAGAGGGCCTTGGGCTCGAAGAGTATGAGTTGGGCTCGTCTTGTCAACTTAATGGACTGACCCAAATGTAATTTGGACTTTATTTAAGTCATATATTTTGACTTAAATATTAATTTAACTTTATTAACCAGTAATTTGACTTGGTCAATATGTCAGGAATTTATGGATTAATCCAAAATTCAATATGAATAATAAAATTTCAGTGTCGACAAATGCCCCCTGCTTTGAGGCTTGGTTCGGTGTTCAACTTGTAGAACCTTTAAAGACAAGGCTTGAAGTATTCATGAAGTATATACATCTTTTTTAGAGTTTTTCAAAACTTTCCATATTTGATTCCAATGGAAATTTTCCATAACTTGATTCCTAAAGAAACTTACCATAATTTGGTTCCTAGGAAAATTTACCATAATTTTGTTTCAAATATGATTTTTCATAATTTGTAGGAATACAATTTATGTACTTTTGGTTTCTATAAATGTCCATACTCTTACAATGGTTGATTGTCAACTTGAGGCATATCTCACTCAATTTTCGTCACTTTTTTTTTAACACAGCACATCTGCGGTCGAAAATTCATAACTTATTGTAGAAATATTGAAATCATGATTCGTTTGATTTTCCAGAAACTAGACTCACAAAGTTACGACATATCTAAAATAAAATCAAAACCATTCTCAATTGATGGAATTATTTTTTGAAGTTTGCTATCAAATCTGTCTTCTTCTTTTTTACAGCTCTATACAGTCTCACCAAAACTTCTCCATCTTGGGGTAGGAGAGTATGAATGACGGGCAACATGATTCTATAGAAACTAAACATCAAAGTCTACAACATATCCAAAAATCTTCATGGATTGACGAGAATTACTTTTTGAATTTGGTCTTCAATTCTGTCATTATTGTTTTGCAAATTTGTGGAGTCTCACCAAAACATTCGTATCTTGGTGTAGGAGAGCTTGAATGGAGAGCAACTTGATTCAATAGAAAATAGACTATCAAACCTAAAACATATCCAAAAATCAAAGTCAAAGTTCTTATGGATTGACCAAAATTGATTTTGTTAAAGTTAGCGATCAAATTGACTTTGGACAACATTCATGAGTTCACTTCTTTGCATCTTCACCAAAGAGCCGCATATTGATTTTCGTATTGATTAAGAATTTTTTCATCATCTATATGAAGAGAGAACACAAAACTCTTAAGCCAATAGGACCATATTCATCATGAAGAGTGCGAGAGCATATGCCACAATTTTCACCATGCCGATTTGAAGCTTCGTGCTATTGGCACTGTGAGACACATCACCTCATTTTTTTGCAGGGTTATGATGGACCACAAACAGTCTCAATATCATACTAGAAAAAATATGAGGTGTAATCCATAATTGGCAAGGAACCACTTGGTGCAAATATTTTTAGCGATTGTGGCTTTAGTGGAGATGAACCATACTTCGTGCATCTTCTTTTAAAACTACAGCTTTGACGATGAACTACACTTGATGCATTTTATATTGCAGTTGTGGCTTAAATAACAAATCACACTTAGTGCATCTTATTCTACAATCACATCTTTGATGACAAACCACACATGAGGAATCTTCTTTTGCAGTTGCGACTTTGATGACGAACCACACATGATGCATCTTCTTTTGTAGTTCTGACTTTGATGACGAACAACACTTAGTGCATCTTTTTTTATACTTGTGGCTTTAGAGACGAACCACATTTGGTGCATTTTCTTCTACAATCGTGACTTTGATGATGAACCATCCATGAAGCATCTTTTTTTATCAGTTGCGGTTTTGACAACCAACCACATTTAGTGCACCTTCTTTTGCAGATGCGGCTTTGATAATGAACCACATTTAGTGCATCTTCTTTTGCATATGTGACTTTGATTACAAACCACACATGATGCATCTTTTTTTTTGTAGTTGCGACTTTGATGACGGACCATGCTTGGTGCATCTTCTTTTGCAATTGTAGCTTTAACAAAGAACCACAGTTAATGCATTTTATTCTACAATCGCGGCTTTGATGACAAACCACACATGAATCATCTTCTTTTGCAGTTGCAACTTTGACAACAAACCACATTTAGTGCATCTTCTTTTGCAGATGCCACTTTGATGACGAACCACACATGATGCATCATTTTTTGTAGTTGAAGTTTTCCAACGAATCATACTTTGTGCTTCTTACTCTGTAGTTTTGGCTTTGGCGAGAAAGAGATTTTTCCGCAGTTTGTCCTAGTTCTGGAGAGGAACTACTTGTCACATTATCAACTCTTAAATCAAACTTCAAAATATGCCCCATGTCAAAGATAGAAGCTCACTTGTGGTTGCATAGATCCATAAAAATATTTGAAGGGATGATGTTTGATGAAGAGGTGATGCAAACTTGGTAAAGACATCCGAAACGAGTTGACAAATCACTTCTTGACGTTTGATTTTTTCTACTCAAACTTTTTGTATAGGATGATATGTCTTTTTTTTTCATCTCTTCCTTATGATTGTTGAAGTGTAAAAACTCTTGCAATTTTGAAGTAATAAAATATATTTACTTTACACTTCAATGCAAAACATGTGACTTTTTTTTCTAATTTGTCTAGGCCACATATTTCAAGATTTTCAACCTATTAATTTTTTTTTGGACCATATAGATTTAAACTCATGAGGGCCAAAAGTAACAACTTGAAGATTTAACTCATTTTCATGGAGATTTTGTGACTTGAAGATTTGGCTCACATTTGAGAAGCATCAATATATGAAGACTTAGCTCGAATTTGAAGAGTTTCGAAACTTGAGACTTAGCTCAAATTTGATGAGCTTCATGATATGCATTTTAGACTCATGCGTCGAGAAGCATTTTGCCTTGAAGATTTTGTTCAAATTTGATGAGCTTTGAAACTTGAAGATTCAATAGAATTTGATGAACTTTATGACATGCATTTTAGGGTCAAGCGTCGAGGAGCATTTTCACCTGACGATTTTGCTTGAATTTGATGAGCTTTGAGACTTGAAGATTCTGCTAGAATTTGAGAAACTTCATGACTTAAAAACTTAGCTCAAATTTGGTGAGTTTCATGACATGCATTTTTTACTCGTGCGTCAAGGAGCATTTTGACTTGAAGATTTTGCTCAATTTGAGAAGCTTCGTGACTTGATGAGTTGGCTTGAATTTGATGAGCTTCACGACTTGAAAATTTAGCTCAAATTTGATGAGCTTTATGACCTGAAGATTTAACTCGAATTTGATGAGATAAGAGTATTTTGATTTGAAGACTTAGCACAAATTTCATAAGTTTCGAAGCTTGTGAGCTTGAAAATTTAGTATGAATTTGATGAGTTTCATGACATGTATTTTAAGCTCGCGCGTCAATGAGCATTATGACTTGTAGTTTAGTCTCGTACATCAAAGAACATTTTGATTTGAAGACTTAGCTCAAATTTGAGGAGCTGCAGAACTAGAAAACTTAGCTGGAATTTGATGAGCTTCATGACATACATTTTAAGCTCGTGCGTCGATGAACATTATGACTTACAGTTAAGGCTCGTACATCAAGGAGCATGCCAACTTACATAGACTCTTCAATTTCAATTTCAGATGAAAACTTATCCTCATCATCAATGTCAATTATATTTTCTTTGTAAGGCTCAAAGTTGGACAACTATTGATCTCCATTTGATGTCATACTCAAGGCAAATATCAAAGATGTTTTCTGATAAATATTTTTCATTCACCAACCAAACATTAAAAAATATTTTCTACTCACCAACCAAATATGAGAAAATAAGTTAAAAATCCACTTGTTTTTCAAGTTTTCTAGGAAAATATTTACACAACCTAAATGATATATTTTAATTTGGAAGCACTGCCACCATATACCATATACCATATAGATCTTGATAAGAAATGCTCATACCTGAACAAAGGAGTTGACGAACTTGACAATAAATACCCTTTAAATTAAACATGTATCAAATATATCAAAATGTGCTTTAATTTTGTGTCTAATGTTAGGTGAAAACTTGAAATTAAAATGTTGTTAAGTTCTTTTCTATAACAAACTAAAACAAGGTAGGACAAAGAAATCAAAATATATGAAATATTGTTTTCTGCCCAGCGTAAAGTAATAAAACATAAATAGTTGCCTTGATAAAGTTCAATAGAATATATTGTAAAATTATAAGCGTAGCTTCTTAGCTATAAAATTAAAATATTTTGATATTATAAAAAAGGTGTCCTAATTAAATTGATTTAATCTTAATAATTTATTAATATTTAAAAATATTGACGAGTAAATAGTAAATGTTAGTTGATTTTATTTTAAAACATGATTATTTTTTATAATAACTATGCATCGTGCGTGTAACGACCTGATTTTCGTCATTAGAAAAGAGCCAATGGAGAAACAATTGAGGTCAGAATAACTTGGAATTTCCTAACCAAGTCCAGATTTGGACGAAATTGGAGTCAGTAAAGTCTAGGGAAATCTGGTAACAACTGGTGATTTAATTATGATTTTGATTACATGACTAGATAGCTAAGACGTTAAGGAACCCGTACGACTTTACAGAATTGAATTCAAGTGAGTAGAACTCCCAAAAATGACCTTAGCGTGAACGGGTGGTTTTTGAATGTCAAGGGTTGAAGGTGTGTGGTGAAATGGGGGATTGGAATTCAAATTCCAGGATTTTGTCTCTATGCATGCCGCCATAGCGGGAAGGCTGCCGCTGTAGCGGGATGGGTCCCGCCGTAACAGGACAAACGCGACTTAAGTCAGAAATAAAACCCCAAAAACGTTTTATTCTGCACGTTTCGACTTTGAGAGCTAAGGAACGACCCCAGGGATTTTCTTGATAGTTTTCCACCATTCTTGAGGCTAAAGGTAAGGTTTTCACTCCCCGAATCAGTTTTTTGATCCGCAGAACTTAGTTTCTTGGGTGATTATTATTGGGGAAGGGTTTTGGAACTGTTTGGATGGTGGGAAAAAGCCCTAATCTAGGTATAGGGATCAAGGGTTTGACCTAAGATTGATATTATTGATTATGATCCAGGTAATTGGGTCTTGATTATTGATCATTGCGTATAAATTGTTGTTTGTAGACCTAGAACAAGCGGAAAGATTCCGGAAAGGAAAGATTCAAGTGCCTTAGGGGATTCAAGCTTGGATTCGAGGTAGGTGATGGTTGTGATTTCATGTAGGTGTGATATATGTTTGTAATTGCTCATTATAATGCATGTATGTATGCGAATGTTGCATTATTGATCACCCTAATCGTAAATGAGGATAATTGAATAATTGTATGCCATGAATCACCTCTTGTTGTATGATTGTGAGAATATACATTGTGATTGTAATTGTGGTTTGTTGATTGGATCGGTTTCCACGTTTCGGCATAAACATTGGATCGGTTGCCACATTTCGGCATAAACATTGGATCAATTGCCATGTCTTGCCATAAACATGGGATCGGTTGCCACATTTCGGCATAAACATTGGATCGATTGCCACGTTCCGGCATAAACATTGGATCAGGTACCACATACCGAGATGCTAACAGTTTGGGTGTGGTTCCATGAGAGGACCATTAAATTGGGT
This sequence comes from Solanum acaule, assembly GCA_036250505.1. Lineage (NCBI taxonomy): Eukaryota > Viridiplantae > Streptophyta > Magnoliopsida > Solanales > Solanaceae > Solanum > Solanum acaule. The sequence continues at coordinate 7,454 of JAJOOR010007780.1, read as the reverse complement.
TCCATGAGAGGACCACTGAATTGTGCTATGTATCTACTTGTGATGATTACGTTCATATATAATGATGATTGATATTGGAAGACTATATGCTGCTCTAAATTGATAACCAATGTGTATTATTGAGAATGTGGGATGCTACATTGATCCTGAAAAGATGACTAATATTGTATATGTTCGGTATATGCTTGTTTTATAATGTTGTGGTTACTTGCATGTGTTTCATTTATTGGGATAGCCATGTGAGCCTACCAGTACACTGTGTACTGATACTACACTTGCTTGTTCTTTGTAGAGTACAGGGCATCTTCAGGCGGCTATTGATAAACCACAGCTAAGTGAATATTAAGTGTGATCAGATTCAAGGGTGAGGCAATTCTTTCAGGCTGTCATAGATCTTTCTTGTTTAAGTCCACTCTTTTCATACTCAGATTATTGTCAAGGTGTTGTTTAGTTTCGGGGTTGTACCCCTTGTTCTTAGACTTGTTATTAGTAGAGTTTTGGTATAATGACTTTCAAGTTCTAGGGGTTGTTCTTCCACATTAGTTTGGCTAGTTGTTTGTTAAAACTTTGGAGTTTATGGGGACTCCATTTTTATAGTCATTTAAACCTGCTTCCATATCTTTAAATGTCTTAGTTTGCATAAAATTTGTTTGTTTGGGTCATAGTAATGGTTCTCCCATCGAAGGGTTTGTGTGGGTGTCAATCACGACGGTCTAGGTTGTGACAAAGTTGGTATCAGAGCCCTAGGTTCGTTGATCTCATTGTACCAAAACGAGTCTAGTATAGTCTTGCGGAACGGTACGAAGACGTTCGTACTTTTCTTCGAGAGGCTATAGGACTTTAGGAAAAACTCACTTCTTTCTACTCATTCGTGCTACGACTTGAATCCAATTGGTATCTGGGTGATACAAATTGGTATTTTTTCTCCTTCACTATATGGTCTGAACTAGAGCAACAAAAGTGGTAACACCATCACTAGCAAAAGAGGATGTGTATAGACTACCGACAGATGAATAGGGTCACCATTCAGAACAAGTATCCATTTCCTCGGATGAATGACCTCTTTGACCAATTGCAAGATGCATCAGTTTTCTCTAAGATAGATTTAAGGTTGGTTACCATTAGTTAAGGGTTGAGGAGGTTAAGAATTGGGTCTGACCAAGTTCTATGATTGAAATTAGCAATTTTATGGGGCCCGCTAGCTACTATTGTCGCTTGTGGTATGAGTTGAGTCCAATTAGTATCTCCCTATTCCAAATGGTATCTCCCGATTTCAATTGGTATCTCAACAAAGTGAACTAGATGCTATAGTCTCGGCTGAGGGGACACAATCAAGTTAATTGGAATTGAGAAGATTTGAATTGGTATATGGCATTAGGGATCGTATAAGGCATAGATGATCTGGTCGTCTATGGAACGAACTAATTACAGAATTTTGACCTGTCTGCAAGTTGTAGCTGCTTGAGTGTCGTGAAACTTGCTGAAAAAAAAGTCATCACGAGATTATATACAAGGGTCTAGATAAATTACGATATGGTTCGTAAGCGAGACATCTGGACGTGCGTTGCGACCAACTGATAACCATGTGAGAGTCTGGGTGTATCCTGGGGATATGTGTGTGGTAGTGTTGAAACGATGTAAAAGGATTCTAAAGTGTGTACTTCGTTGGGTTGACCGAGAGGGTAGACAATGATTGTCCTACCGAAAGGGATTTTCTCAAATGCCTAGTTATAGCTGGGAAATCTAGGGGAAATACAGAAAAGTGAGGAACCCCAAAAACTATTCGCAGGGGTTCAGTTTCTGCCAACGCCGCTGGGGCAGGATTTTCCCCGCCACGGCGAGACCGCCTGTGCGGGATTTCTCCCGCCAAAGCAGGACAAGGCGAGACAGAGCCTAAGTCTTGTCCCCCCCCCCATTTTCCCCTAGCCACAATTATGGACCCCAAATTGTACCCGAACTAACCCTCGCGACCTAATTCAGTGTTCAGCAATCGAATATAAGTTATAAAGTGTGTTAAGATTTTGGAGAACCTAGGCATATGAGGAGGAAATCAGCGAGGTCGTGGAGGACAGGGAAATGGTAATGCGGGTAGAGGAGCAGTGCAACTAGGCAAAGAGGTTGCCCGTCAAGATGACAGGGCTCAGTTTGTTTTTCTGGGAAAGACCGAGTTTGAGGGAGTGATGCAGTGGTCACAAGTGCTACTCTTGTCTGTGCCTGGATGGCTATTGTTTTGTTATATCTGGGTTCTACTTATTCATATGTGTCAGTTCAATTGCCTTGGGATTTGATGTGGTTTGTGATATACTTGATGCCCCCATCCATGTTTCTACCCCAGTTGAAGAGTCAGTCATAGTCACCCACATGTATCGTGCTGTCCTGTTGTAGTTATGGTTTTTCAGATTTGGGTTGATTTGGTTATGTTGGATATGACTGACTTGATATAATCTTAAGCATGACTTGGTTGTCCCCTTATTATACAAGGCTTAATTGTAATACTAAGTCAGTAACTCTAGAGATCCTCGGTAGGGAGAGATTAGAATGGGAAGGGGTGTATAAGCCTAAGCTATCTAAGATCATATCCTTCATTCGAGCAAGGTAATTGGTAGGGCATGGTTGTTTGGCTTATTTGGCTCATGTTCGGGATGTTGAGGTTGAGTCTCCCTCTATTGAGTTTGCTCCTGTGGTGTCTAAGTTTAAGGAAGTGTTTCCTACGAATTTCCCTGGTATGCCTCCGGATAGAGATATAGATTTCTGCATTGACTTGGAAACTGGCAGTCACCCCATTTCCATCCCTCCGTATCGTATGGCCCCAGCAGAACTAAGAGAGCTTAAGGCTCAAAACCAAGAGCTTCATGATAAAGGTTTCATCCGTCTCAGTGATTCCTCGTGGGGTGAACCTATGTTGTTTGTTAAGAAGAATAAGGGTGGTATGAGGACTGGTGAATTTATCTTAAGCCATAAAGGAGTGGATTGATACCGGAATGACAAGCTTATGGATAAAGAAAGTTCTATTGAGTATACTTGGGTGAAGAAAATTGAAGTATTTAGTAAGAAGGTGTGTATAAAATTGGGTTAGACCTTTGAATTTGATGAGTTTACCAGAGCTTGAGGCGTCGTATTGATGAAAAATGTTGACTTCGTAGTGATAGTCAAGGATGACGGAGCGTAATGGTAATGAGAGTTCGTGATGGATTGTGACGGGATGCAACTCTATAATAAAATTATGGGTAAGTGAATTTTTGTGTGGTAATTACGACTTGCAAGTATCCAAGGTCGTGTTTTCCAATATTTGGTGAGTAAAGTGGTTGTATGGACAGTTTTAAGAGATGGTGGGACAGCACTCGAACCGCATTTAAAAGATGCTAGAGTTATAATGAAGGAAAATATAGTGGAATGTAGTACAACCTTTAGAGAGAGGCTAGAGCAAGAATGTTTTATTTGTTTGCAAAAGCTGAAGAGATATCTTCAGAGGGGTAGATAATTGGGTTCAGAGATGCGTGATTTTATTTGTTTTGTTATGGCTATGGTAATAGTGTCACAAGTCCTTCAGATTGGTTAAAAACTATTGGAAAGGACTTGAGGAAGGAGTGGACAGACATTAGCTCGAGTGTGATGATAAGTGTTTTGTCTCTGTTTTGAGTTTAGTAGTGAGTACAATTGAATTGTTAGCGAAAGGTACTGTAAGATCGATGGAGAGGCGATCAATGATAAGGGAAGATCCATGAATTCATAAAAATCTTTAAGGTATAAGCTAATGTTGATAGATAAGGGGATTGTGTTATACGGTTGAATGTACAATTCAGAGTTTTCATTGTAAATACATTCATGGTGATATATTTTGTCAAGGTATGAATTGGAAAGGTGAGAAGTGATCAATTGTAGCAGGTATTAAGCCTTTGAAAGGACTTACACCTGGGTTGAGTCGTAAAGTTGATTACTATTGATTGTTAAGTACCTAAGAAAGATTTCATCTAAAAAGTGTTGGTTTATAATAAGGTAAATGGTCGAAGTGTTATGATGGTTGTTAGTATTGTGGGAATGATTCACTAGCTATGCTCTCGTGTGTTTTCACTTTTGTGAGTGGATCCCTAGTGGTGGATCAGGGGTACCAAATCCTGTGATGTTCTTTTGGTTGAGTGGGAAGATTGGGAAGATTTGGTTATTTTCAATAACATAATAGGTGTTGTCTTGGAGTTGTTAAAGTATTTTAGTGGTTCTACATGTAACGATTATGGGTGGTTGAATGTGGGGATCATTGGGTCCAATTCTATTGTTCTTAAGGGCAATCTACAATCATAATTGCTAAATCTAGCATTCAATAGTGTGGCTAGAAGGTTTGTATGCTTGGACGTATCCCTCAATAAGTACCTGATGTGTAAAGATCAATTTTTTATAACTTAAGCTTATGGAAATTTATATTGTGATATGAAGATGTTGATAAGGACTATGGTTGTTTGGGTATTATGAGTGTGTGTTGGTTGGTTCAGGTTCACTTCTAATTGTAGAGAGTATTGATTTAGAATTTTATCATGGTTATGTGAGAAAGGATTTGTTTTGATGTTGTGTCAAAGTCCTTGATAACATGTTGCAGACATGTGAACGATCAACTTTGGTGGTTATAGGGAATAACTTTGTTGTTAGTTAAGTGCACATACAACAATAATTATCACTCAAGTATTGAGATGATTTCATTGAGGCATTGTAAGGGAGGATGTGTAGGTATTCAATTGGTTGGTTTGAGGTTGGAGATTTGAAACCCTTAGGGGGTAATGATATTCGGTAAGAAGGGCATGCGAGACAAGTATCCCTAGTAATTCGACGATTCAGATAATACTCTACCCTTACTTTAGCCAGTTTTTCCTAGTTGATAACTTGGGGACGAGTGATGGGTAAATTGGTTTCTATTGTAACGACCTGATTTTCGTCGTTAGGGAAAATTCAATGGAGAAAAAATTGGGGTCAGAATAACTTGGAATTTCCTAACCTAGTCCAGATTTTGACGAAATCTGAGTCAGTAAAGTCTAGGGAAATCAGGTAACAACTGGGTGATTTAATTATGATTTTGATTACATGAATAGATAGCTAAGACGTTAAGGAACCCGTATGACTTTACATAATTGAATTCGGGCGAGTAGAACTCCCAAAAATGATCTTAGCGTGAACGGGTGGTTTTTGAATGTCAAGGGTTGAAGGTGTGTTGTGAAATGGGGGATTGGAATTCAAATTCCAGGATTCTGTCTCCGTGCATGCCGCCGTAGCAGGATGGGTCCCGCCATAGCGGGACAGACGCGACTTAAGTCAGAAATAAAACCCCAAAAGCATTTTATTCTGCACTTTTCGACTTTGAGAGCTAAGGAATGACCCTAGGGGTTTTCTTGACACTTTTCCACCATTCTTGAGGCTAAAGGTAAGGTTTTCATTCCCTGAATCAGTTTTTTGATCCGCAGAACTTAGTTTCTTGGGTGATTATTATTGGGGAAGGGTTTTGGAACTGTTTGGATGGTGGGAAAAAGCCCTAATCTAGGTATAGGGATTAAGGGTTTGACCTAAGATTGATATTATTGATTATGATCCGGGTAATTGGGTCTTGATTATTGATCATTGCGTATAAATTGTTGTTTGTAGACCTAGAACAAGCGGAAAGATTCCGGAAAGGAAAGATTCAAGTGCCTTAGGGGATTCAAGCTTGGATTCGAGGTAGGTAATGGTTGTGATTTCATGTTGGTGTGATATATGTTTGTAATTGCTCATTATAATGCATGTATGTATGCGAATGTTGCATTATTGATCACCCTAATTGTAAATGAGGATAATTGAATAATTGTATGCCATGAATCACCTCTTGTTGTATGATTGTGAGAATATACATTGTGATTGTAATTGTGGTTTGTTGATTGGATCGGTTTCCACGTTTCGGCATAAACATTGGATCGGTTGCCACATTTCGGCATAAACATTGGATCGATTGCCACGTTTCGGCATAAACATGGGATCGGTTGCCACGTTCCGGCATAAACATTGGATCGGTTGCCACGTTCCGGCATAAACATTGGATCGGGTACCGTGTACCGATACGCTAACAGTTTGGGTGTGGTTCCATGAGAGGACCATTGAATTGGGTTCCATGAGAGGACCATTGAATTGTGTTGTGTATCTTCTTGTGATGATTACATTCATATCTAATGATGATTGATATTGGAAAGCTGTATGCTGCTCTAAATTGATAATCAATGTGTATTATTGAGAATGCGGGATGCTACATTGATCCTAAAAAGATGACTAATATTGTATATGTTCGGTATATGCATGTTTTATAATGTTGTGGTTACTTGCATGTGTTTCACTTATTGGGATAGCCGCGTGATCCTACCAGTACACTATGGTTGTGTACTAATACTTCACTTGCTTGTTCTTTGTTAAGTATAGGGCATCTTCAGGCGGCTATTGATAGATCTCAGCTAAGTGACTATTGAGCGGACTGGATTCAAGGGTGAGCCAGTTCTTTCAGGCTGTCATGAATCTTTCTTGTTTAAGTCCACTCTTTTCGGACTCAGACTATTGTTAAGGTGTTGTTTAGTTTCGGGGTTGTACCCCTTGTTCTTAGACTTGTTGTTAGTAGAGTTTTGGTACAATGACTTTCAGGTTCTAAGGGTTGTTCTTCCGCATTAGTTTGGCTAGTTGTTTGTTAAAACTTTGGAGTTTATGGGGACTCCATTTTTATAGTCATTTAAACCTACTTCCGTATCTTTAAATGCCTTAGTTTTCATAAGATTTATTTGTTTGGGTTGTAGTAATGGTTCTCCCACCGGAGGGTTAGTGTGGGTGACAATCACGGCGATCTGGGTCGTGACAATGCGGATACAATGTAGCTTAATTACTCTTCTTTATATATATATAGGTATGATAGATAAATTTAATAAATGAAATAATTATGAACAAAAGAATAAAGTTTAGAAATAAACTAAATTCCAGAAATAAGTATAATTCATTTTTATTTATACAAAATTAAAAATAAATAATAAATAATGATATTAGGTTATGTGGCAAGCTATTAAAAAGTTACGTAATAATGAAAGGTTATAATTACTGATAATAATAAAATTAGTAAGCAAGTTATAAATTATAATGAAATAAATTTGAAAGACACACCTTTCTTTTAGATAAGAAAGAATTTTTTAGTTATAACGAACATAGTCTTAAATTATTTAAATAACGTAACTAAAATCTCAATAAATAAAGAATTCATTGAACAATGAAATATAAAAATTTAAGTAACTTAAATTTAAACTCAACATTTTATGTATTAAATAAAAGATGAAAAAACTCAATTGCTTAATAAGAGTAACACACCCAAACAAAAATATGCAAAAGATAAACGAGCGAAAAAGTACAGAATGTTGTAGAAAAAATGTATGAAGAGCGAGGGGATTGTGGGGTGGGGGGGGGGGGGGGGG
>JAJOOR010007779.1:0-43710 GCA_036250505.1 Solanum acaule | reverse complement strand
GAAGGGCGTTAGAGTTTGAAGTAGATGATTGGGTTTATTTGAAAGTTTCACCCATGAAAGGGGTTATGAGGTTTGGTAAGAAGGGGAAACTTAGTCCCTGGTATATTGGACCTTACCGCATAGCCAAGAGGATTGGTAATGTTGCTTATGAGTTGGAGTTACCACAGGAACTAGCAGCGGTTCATCCGGTATTTCACATCTCCATGTTAAAGAAGTGCATAGGCGATCCTTCATTGATCCTACCAACTGAAAGTATTAAGATCAAGGATAACTTATCTTATGAGGAGATTCCTGTTCAGATTTTAGATCGGCAAGTTCGTAGGTTGAGGACGAAAGATGTAGCATCAGTCAAGGCCCTTTGGAGGAACTAAGTTGTTGAGGAAGCTACTTGGGAAGCCGAAGAGGACATGAAGAAGAGATATCCACATCTCTTTGAATCCGGAGGAAATGCAGATTAAGGTATTAATTTCCTTCTTAGTGCTCTTTAAATTTATAGTGAGCATGTTGATGTTGTTGTGTTTGCATGGTTGCTTGTTGGGTGTTTGAGTTGATGTTACACTCTTAGCATTGTAAAAGTAACCTCATTCGAGGATGAATGTTCCCAAAGGGGAGATATTGTAACATCCGGCAATTTGAAATATATATGAAGAGGTTTAGAATTGGAAATAGTCATTTTTGGAAGGAATTCAAAAATCTGGAAAATTTGGCCAAGTGTGGAAAAAAGTGAGTTTTTGGCCAACTTTGAGAAGTCATACCTCCTAGATCGGGATGAATTAGGAGTAGTTCCAGTTATGTTTGCGAAGATCATTGAATAATCTTTCCAACGCCACCGATTTTGCTCGATTCCGAGTTTGTATAAGTGAGATATGCCCTTTGGAAGTTGGGCAGTTGGCAGGGAAATACGTCCGGAAATTTTAAGGGCATTTTGGTCTTTTCACAAACCAATTCCTTTGGTTATATTGTTGTGTTAGACTGATTTTGGATCATTTTGTCCCATTTTTAAAGAGTGAGAGTGAGGGTTTTGAGTGAATAAGAGAAGAAGAAGAGAAGAAGAGGAGAAGAAGAGGAGAAAAAAGTGATCAAGCAAGTTTCCGTCGTGGATATCGTCGGGGGTGATCCCTACTAGGTATGTGAGTTCATAGTGTTGGTTGGCTCTTTCCCCCACACGCCAAACTTGTTTAATTTCGAGAAGAGATTGATTTTGTTTCTTGAAGTTGTTAGTTGTATTTGATGAAGTTGTTGGTTGGGATTGTGTTGAAGTTCTTGTGATGAGGGATATGATTTGGCTGTGTTGTTGAGTTGAATCTCTTGTATGTTGAGGGATTTTGTGCTTCTCAGTTCTTGGGGTTGAAACCTTTGTTATTGGGAGGGTTTAGAGTTGGAGAAAAGAAGGAGAAAAGTCGAATTTTTTCGGGGAAAGGGGTGGCGCATCGCGTCTTGCAGAGCGCCACAAGATGTGTTCTGAACTTCACCCCTTGGGGAGCCGCACCTTGCAGAGCGCCAGCAGGACCCTTCTGAACTTCAAGGGCTGGCGCTCCGCGCCTTGCAGAGCGCCAAGGACGCCAAGTTTTCCCTTTCATTTCTCACTCTTTCATGCATATTCCTTAGTATTGTACCTATGTTCCATTATTGTTCCCAACATTCCAAAGTACGTCAAAACATCAAGAACTCATCCATAACATGTGATCATATACCTTGAATCCATAATCCAATTCAAGGCGAGTTAGAATCAAAGTCAAAGTGAAGTTAGAGTCAACTCAAGTAAAGTTAAGAAGTAAGTCCAAGCAAGTCTTTTGAGCTTTTCAAAAGTCGTTATTGAACGTTTTAACGTCGTCTTAAGGTTCAAGTTTCAAGTCAAGGAAAGAGTTTAGAGTTTCAAGTCGAGTAAAGAGTATAGAGTTCAAGCTAAGTAAAGAGTCTCAAGTTTCAAGTCAAGTGAAGAGTATCGAGTTTCAAGTTAAGTCAAGAGTTTAAAGTTGAAGTCATTTCTCAAAAGCTATTAGGGAACTAAGTATTCCCAAAGAAGTTTAAATGTTTTTTTTTCATTTGACTAAGAGGGGAACCATGTTTCCAAAAGAGCATTTGGGCTAAGTTTTGAGTAATTATCTCAACTAAAGAAAGATGTGTTTAAAGCACTTGAGACAAAGTATTTTTGGGAGTAGTATTGAGCACCGAATTGGGGACACGAGTTCATATTAACTCAACTCTCCATAAGAATCATGCACCAACATGGTATTTCTGGGGTCATACTTTTTAGATGATCACGAAAGTTAATCTAGTGGATCCACTTAGTAAAGTTAGCTTCCTATATCACGGCAAGGTATAGGATGTTCCTTAGGCAACATGAGGTAAAACGTTGTATCATCACTAGGGCTCATAGTGGTGGTTGTCGGTTAAATAACCTCCTACATAAGTTATATTACTTTTATATAAGTAAAGTTGAGTTGCTATTGTTTTATCATTAACAAGCTAAGTTGTTTATATTGTTTTACAAGCTTTATATATTGCATGTGTCCTATTGCTTTAGATATTGAGTTTAGTTATTCATGAATCATGCAGAGCCAAGGTAAGTTTTCTCTTGTATTCCTCTCAAGCTTAAGTTGTGGTTCAGCTTTCCAGCTCGCATACTCGTACATTTCTTGTACTGACGCCAGTTGGCCTGCATCTTATTATGATGCAGAAACAGGTACCCAGGATCAGCATCCAGCACGCCGTTAATCCAGCTGAGCACTCCAGAGTCAGTGGTGAGCCTCCTTGCTTTCTGGAGGACTCAGTTATTTTGTGTTCTTAGTTTTGTTTTATTAGGATGTTGCGGGGTCTGTCCCAACATCCATCTCAGTATTTTAGAGGCTTCATAGACAGTCAGTCAGTTAGTTTTGAGTCTCTCATCTATATATATATATATATATATATATATAATATTCTATTTTGAGACTCGAGTTGCCTTTTTGGCCAAGTTTTTATCAGTTGGTTGTTTATAACCTTTCATTTCATTTAGTTAAGTTGTTGAGTTAAGTTTTTGTTAAGTTAAGAAAGCTAGGCCAAGGGTTCGCTTGGGGACAGCAATGGTCTCCGAGTGCCGGTCCCACCCAGGGTGTAGGCTCGAGGCGTGACATATACACCAATTTAAGGTGTAAACATCGTAGCACATGTTTCATACCACGTTTGTCAAGCGATCAATTGGTCAATGAAATAATATTCCCTGCTTCTTCATTATGTGAGACCCAGAAAAGTTAAAATGACTTTTTCAATGAAATACCCTTTGACCTTTTGCTGTTTCTTGAAGTTTCAAATCGGTGTTGCTACTTTAGCATGTAATTAATAGCCATGAGTGATTCGGCAATGCAGTACATGTCTAGGAAAGTAGTTGATATGGAAAAGATAGATTCGAGTAGAAAAGGAAGATGAATAAATGAACAATTCAACTTGTTTACATAAGCCGGCTATTACACTCGAGTGTAATTGTGTGTATAAAGTTAAATATGAACTCGAGTTAATATCCTTGAGAGTATGAGGGATCAAATAAGTAACTACTGAAGTAGTGAATGAAGTCTAGGGTATTGTGAGTAATAGTGTCCTTAAAATAATAGTGAATTCTTTCCGCACATGATTGAATTCTTATGTAGGGCTTGTAAAACCTTAAAGGTAAGCTATTAATACTCACAGGCCGCACGAACTATTTGTCGTATGATTGTGTGTCTGATTGATATAATGTTGACTTGCGTCTTGTCCACCATGTGCGAAGTGGGAGATGTAAGTTTTGGTTCGTGGGTCGCCCATGTGGACCGACCCGACCCAACCTAATTTGATTCATGCCTTATCCAAATTAATTAATTAATAATTAATTGGATAAATCCTTTTAAAGGATAACGAAGAACAGTTACAAAGTAATTGTTCAACCTCTCTTTTAAAAGACTCCTAATGGGAGTGTTTTAGGAGAACGTGAAAAGGTGTAAGTGGAGAGAGGAAAACGTGTGAAATAGAAAACCAAAAAATAAGCGATCACTAAGAAACAAAGAATTGAGTTTTTGAGACGAATCAATCAGTACACAGAAGAAGACTTATAGTTTGTGAATAGATCTTTGTTTCCTAGTGATTCAAAGACGGACTTGAATGCAATCCTATCAAAGAAGCAGATCGACGACTTCCGCTGCAAATTACAAGGTACATAACTCGTTGTTGAATACCTTAATATTCCATCAGGTATAGTGATAAACAACAATTTGATATTGGTGGAGGCATTGATGGACAATATAGTTTTTTTTTATCATTAATTCAATGTTTTCCTCCTTCCATAAAATTTGTTATGAACTTTCATTTGTTTATAACCACTTATCATTTTATTTTGTTTGCATAATTATTACATCATTGTTATTTTTATGTTTGGTTTTACTCTTACTTTTACTATGTTTGGCATATTTCTTTCTTTTTTTAAGTGGTGACACAATTAGTTGTTGCATATCTTTGAATTAATTAAATTAAACTTTAAAGTCAATAAAAGAAGTATCTGTTGGCCAATTATTATTTGTCTTTTCCTATGTAATATATTTTTTAAATACAGAGGTGATGGGTTGAAATATGTTTTCTAGTGACATAGGTGGAATTACGAGCGGTGCTCTTCTATTAGCATTTCTTCTTACTCATTATTTTTTTGGAGTCACATATCTTTTTTGTTTTCATTTCTTATACTAAGATCTAGAAAGTATTAATTTGTAGAGTCAAAAAATTTAAATTAATTTGTTTCCTGGTCCTTGTTCGTGAAACAAAATTTATCCACTTCTGCCACCAACATCCTACATGTATTTGGGTTGTTGATTTTTCTCTTCACACAATACAAGAAGGTTCACGTCAATGTAATATTGTGAAATGTAGGAGGCATCTTTATGTTTGTATTGTGCAAGATATGCCTAATGGTTACACCAAAGTAATTTAACTAAATTTGTCTTCCTACTTTGTGTCACGTGTTGACCTCCACAATTTTCAAAAACTTTAATGATTTAGGTTGATCATTTCATTAATTTTCTTCTTGTTGATTTGTTATCATATAATTAGTGTATGTAAGGTCCATCTACTCATTCTAGTGATTTCCCTCCCTTTTGGTTAGATATTGTTAGTTCATCTCGTTCCTTGGTTGTGGTTTCGTTGGATAGTAGACAGGGATATTGGGAATCTTGTTAATACATTCATGTGCGTCACTAATTAGATGATGAGGCATCTGGCTACCTTAAGAGAGTCATAGCTACTCCCTTTATTTACCCATGTTTGGTTGAATTTCTTCACTTTGACATTCAAAGCACTAGCAGTACATACTAACAATTGGATAGGGTACCACGCTGGTACATACTAAAAATTTGATCGGGTACCACGCCAGTACAAACTAATGATTGAATTGTGTACCACGTCGGTAAATACTAACAATTTGATCGGGTACCACGTTGGTCCACTAGCAGTTTGTTTGTGGGTTCCTTGAGAAAATTGGGTTTATTTATTATGTGTTGTCAATATTGGCTTCAAAGTGACTTACTTCCAATTGAAATAAGGGCAGATTTAGATTATTTGGAGCAATTTGAACTTCGTAAGAATATCTCATTTATGAACTCTATATTGATATTACAAATAATTTATTTTCTCTTATATTACAAGACACTTATTTTTGTTTCCTTTTAGATTTGGTGGAGGGTAGAAGTTTCTCTCTCATCATAGATATATAATTACAAGTTACAACATATATGGTAAGTATATATGGTGCTTGAGCCAGTTCATTATTGTTCTGATCTTTTATTATTGGTGCTATGACTAATGAGAAGTGTAATTATGATAAGTTTGTGGTAACTTCTCTACTATAATTGACGTGCTTAAATGTTATTCTATTGGAATGTTTCTCAGGTCTAGATCTCTTTGGATGTTGGACTATTTTTCTCAATCTGTTGCATGCGAAATTGGAAACTGTTAGTGCTACAACCTATACAATAGTTCCTGAAATTCGAAAGTCTTAAAGTCCTCACTTTGCTACTACTCTATTGTGAACTATGAGTGTCATCTTTTATATTGATGGTTATGATCTTATGCAGAATACGAACAGTTTGCAGGGCCATTGCCTGTTTGGAGATGTTTGCTATGAGGAAGCCATAGTGGTATATGTCAAGTTTGTGTTTTCATGTCAGTGGATGATTTTTTTTTGGTGTAAAATTCTATATGACTATGCTTATTCTTACATAAATGTCGTTTAAGCTTTACATCTTTGACTATTCGATCATTCTTGAAATGTTTTTTTTTTAATTGTTTTAACAAAAATAGTTGTTAGTCTAATATGATTGATACATGTGCATTTGAATTTCTCATACTCATGTTGATCTTCATACTGGTCTTGCAAGAATATTGGCTCTTCGACACAATTTTCTCAATGAAACTCCTCATAAATCTTTACTTGTTATGGGACTACGACAACTTAAGATATGCCTTTATGCATACAAAAAATTTGAGGATCTAGATGTGTAGTTCCTCGATTGTAGGAATACTACATAAGCTTCATTGAAGACTTTTGAGTCAGGTGAAAAGAAGGATGTGAATGGGAGTGTAGGTGTACAAAATGACCAAAATAGTGGTTCTAACTTATTTGCTAAAGGGAGTCGTATAAAGAGGGTTGACCGTCCTAAACAAGCATTGCCTTTGATATGATGATTGTTAACTTAGTTGATATACACATGTGTAGCACCCCGTATTCAAGAAAGACCAGATAATAGATTTTCTGAGTTTGCAGGTGCCACCGACGAAGCCCAAACCACAGCTTGTGGACAGTGTCACGAACCGTAGGCAAGGTCAATGGTTGATCACCTCAACCTACCCAAAAATTTCCAGAAAAAGCATGCCCCATGATAGGACCTACGGACCGTAGGTGGGGCCACGTTACGTGGTCCAAGTCAGTGGATCATGACCCCAGTTTCCACCCCTCTGACAGCCAAATGACGGATTGACAGGATGGGATATCAATCGATCTACGGTCTGTCAGTCAGGCCCATCGATGACCCAGACAACTTTTAAGTTAGGGTCGTTTTTGTCTTTTCTCCTATGCATTGGACACCTAAATTATGTCATTTAACCCCTAAACTATGTAGTTTTGGTTAGTTTAAGCCTATTAACTTAACCAGATCTTTCCCTAATCGATTCCTTCTCCAAATTTCATCAAACATAGAATGAAAAGAAGAGCAAAGAGGTGACCCAAACCTTTCCAAGAACGCAGCAGGTTTTCTTCAGTTCCAGCCCTGAAATCGAAGGACTTCTCCATAGATTTCATCACCAGGTATGTGGGATTTCACTAGTGGGTTCCTTTCACCCATTAGGTCCCTAGAATTCAGTCAGATTCTTGTTTCCCTACATATTGTTTAGACATATGGTTTCTTGAACTTTAGAGAATTGCTGTGATTTAGTTGTTGTAGTACTCTTACTTAGATTATCATGTTTTCGTAACATTGTTGCTTAGCTCCTTGCATGAAACTTAGAACCCTAGTTGTGTAGATTTGTTTAGTTCATGAATTACACTATCTTGGATAGATAAACAGATATACATGCCTCAGGTTTCGAATGTTTCATTATCAGTACTTAAATGTTGCATTTTCAGTTATCATGTCAGAATATTGAGTTATCCAGTATATTTCAGTTATGTTGTGTTGTACACATTTCCAATTGGGAGTAGGATTAACACCGAGTTGGACTAGGGTTCAGTTATCCTCATATCCCCAGAACAACGTGCCCCCGTAGGTTTATAAGTCCCCTCTATGAGCCTCAGATTTAGTGATCACGCAAGTCATGCCTTTATACCCCTACCAAGGTATATTGGGTCCTCTTGATGGGGCGTATACATTGGACTCCACATTTAGCTCACGTGGTTTTATGTTAGTTAGTAGTAGCTCCCACAATTAGACTCTAGTTTATTTGACTAGGTTTTTAGAAATTCTTCAGTATTCAGTCTCATCATGTTATGTACATGGTCATTGCATTCAGTTCAGTTCTTTTCAGTATATATCAGTATTTCCATCATGTTCAGATTATGTTATTGATCAATTATTCTTTGTTCAGCTTATATGTTTGTTCATCTTTTATCCTATCATGCATGCTCAGTATCTTCCAAGTACTAACGCATACTCTGCACTACAACTTTTCATGATGTAGGTTTAGGTCCTTAGCATTCAGATCACATATAGATCGCTCCCCTATCCACATTTAGCAGCTTTAGTGGTGTGTCCTCATACTTCGAGGACAATAGACATGTTTTCAGATTTAGTCTTTTAGGTTAGCTAGGGATATGTCCCAGCAACTCTAGTAAGTTAGAGGCTTTATTCAGACATAGTTAGATTTAGCCTTTAGTATTTTTAGTTATAGTCTAGTATCGTTAACTCTTATTCAGTATTTATATATTCAGACCAGTATAGGGTGTTCCCCAGCATTCAGTTTATCTCATGTTTTAAGCTTTTGCATAGTATCTTTTGTTCAATTGTTTAAGTATGCTTATGATATGCTAGCTCAGGGTTAGCTTGGGGTCACTCGTGATCCTAGGTCCCGTGTTTACATCAAAGGGGTAGCCTCGGAGCATAACAAACTTGGTATCAGAGCATTAGGTTTAAGAGTCCTAGGATGTTTGAAAGCTGCACTAAGTAGAGTCTATTTCATGGGTGTGAAGTGCACCACATCTAATGAAAGGGACGCTACGAAGTGTTTTAATAAACCTTCACTCTCTTTTTTACTCTTATCGTGCGTGAGGTATGATCTAATTTCCTTGTTCTAATATGTCGTTATGCGCTTAAGATCATGCCTCCTCGTAGAGCTTATGCAAGGAATGCTAATGCATGCAATAGTTCCTCCAGTCCCAGACCATGAGGTTTTGAATGCAGAGTTTTAGAATGCTATTCAGCTTTTGGCTCATAGTGTTGCCGACCAGAACAATCAGTAGGTCTCAGTTCCTACTAAAAGAAATGGTGGATCAATGGCAGCTAGAGTTCGAGATTTTGTTAGGATGAATCCGCCTATGTTTTTAGGGTCATAAGTTGGTGAGGAGCCACAAAACTTCATTAATGAGGTTAAGAAAATCTTTGGAGTGATGCAAGTGACTGGTAATGATAGGGTAGAGTTGGCATCCTACCAGCTTAAGGATGTGGCTCACATATGGTTCACTTAATGGAAAGACAACATGGGCTACTTTGTCTTTTTTAACTCCCTATGAAGCAATAAACTTCGATGTCAGTCCAGAAACTCTTTCAGAACCCTTCTCAGTCTCTACTCTAGTTGGTGACCCAGTAGGGTATACAGAAATTGCCGTCATAATTTCTCAGAAGGTCACCTCAGTAGATCTTGTAGAGTTAGAAATGATCGATTTTGATATCATTGTAGGCATGGATTGGTTACATTCCTATTATGCCTCAATCGATTGTAGAACTAGGTTCGTTCGGTTTCAGTTTCCAAACGAGCCAGTCTTAGAATGAAAGGGTAGTAGCTGAGTGCCTATGGGTCGATTTATCTCTTACCTTAAGTCCAAAAAAATTATCTCTAAAGGGTACATCTATCATCTTATTCGGGTTAGGGATTCAAACTCTGAAACCCCAACTCTTGAGTCTGTTCCAGTAGTAAATGAGTTTCCAGAAGATCTTCCCAGAGTTCATCCCAAAAGGAAAATCGACTTCGAAATAGATCTCCTTCTAGATACCAAGTCTATTTTGATTTCTCCTTACAGAATGGCTCCAGCTAAGCTTAATAATTGAAAGAACAGTTGAAACACCTAGTATCTCTCCATGGGGTGCTCCAGTGTTATTCATGAAAAAGAAAGATGGTTCTCTCAAGATGAGCATTGACTATCGGTAGTTGAACAAAGTCACAATCAAGAATAAGTACCCTATCCCCAGGATTGATTACTTGTTCGACCAACTTCTTCTAGTAATTTTTCGAAGATAGACCTCATATCCGATTATCATCAACTCTAAGTAAGAGAGAGTAACATCCCAAAAATAGCCTTTAGTAATCGGTATGGTCATTATGAATTTGTAGTTATGTCATTTGGACTAACCAATGATCCTGCAGCTTTTATGGATTTAATTATAACACCTCGTATCCGAATAAGGGTAATAAACCAAAAAATTCAGAATCTATAGGTGCCATCCACGAGGCCCACAGATAGTCTGTAGGTTGAACCACGGACCGTAGGTATGGTCCGTGGTTGGAGACCCCAAAATAGGACTTTCTGATCAGGATCAAAATCCACCTGGATGGGTTATGGGTCAGACCACGGTCCGTTGACTGGGTCCGTGGATGGGTGCCTCAGGAACTGTCCAAGCATGAACTACGGTTGGACCTATGGACCGTAGGTGGGTCTACAACCCATGGTCGAGTGGACATAGGTCAGGGCCAAAATCTCTGACCACCAACCACGGTCTGTCGGTTGGTAGGTCGGTGACAGCTGACAGTTAACTCAAGGGTAGTTGGGTCTTTTTCTAATTTATTAGTTCCTATACTATATCCTTTTACCTATATTTAGAACCGCTATATAAGTCTTTATACCCCAAATTCTCCCCATTTAATTCATTCTACCTAAATCCCAAAAGAAAATCAAAACCTTCTCTCAAATATTCTCTCTATAGAACTTGAAGAAGAAGAAGAAGATTTCACCTAGTGTTTCAAGCTAAGGATCCAAATTCTCCATTGAAGGTTATCATTGGGATTTGTTTTCAAGGTATGATAGCTTTTATCCATGGAGTTCCTTCAAAATTAAATTTCAAAAGAAAGATAGAAATCCCCCATTGTTAGTGTTTGATTCAAAAGTCATGGGTTCTTTTCAGACTTGATTCTAGTGGTTGAATTATGTTATTATAAGTATGAATTGATGATTTCCTATGGTTTTTATGATGTATCCCCCAAGAACCCATGAAATACCCATATTTCTCAATTGTGATCTTATAATGTGGGTCTATGTTGATGTAAGAGGATTTTTATGAATTGATGCATAAAGTGATAGAATAACATGAATTATAATAAAATTTATGTCTAATGCTTGAATTCTAGATGTGATGATTGAAAGTAGGTTATGAAACTTGAAAAAGGTAAAGTATGAGATTATGCATGTTTTTATGAAATCTGAGTCAATGCTTTAAGGACACTTTGAGAGTAAAGTGTCAATGATTATGATAATGTTGTTGTGTTGATTGAAAGGACATTCTCATGAACACATAATGAACATGATGTGAAAGTTTTTATCATACAATGAAGATTCTAAGGTTAAAAGGCTTTTTTACCTAATTGAATATAAGATTTACATGTATACATGGACGGTGAAAGGTTTTATCACGCATGATCTAAGAGCTATCCTAATGAACTAATATGGATGGCTTCTTGACGACATCCTTCCGTGAGACATGAGTTAAGAAATACTTAATAAGTACTTTGTGGGATTTATGCTTAGAACTGAGTGGATACTGAAATAAGATGGAAGTCTTTACGTCAGTTGAGTCTGGGCTTCCCAAGTATGTCTCATGATATGGAAACCTTTTATGTTATTTGAGTCTGGGTTTCTAGCAGAAATCTCTGTATCCCATAAACTATGTGCCCCCATAGGTTATCTAGCTAGTGGATCCACCTAAGTTAAGAGTTCATGGTCCTACCTTAGGCAAGTAGGAAAAACCTTTTGCATGTGGGTAACACCGGGTGATCATGTTATATCTCACATGGTCTCATGTTGTTTAAGGCTTATCTCCCACAACAAGAACATGAATAATGAACTAAGGTTACTTCAAAAAGTGTTGTACATGAGTTAAAAGATTTTAAAGATGATGTTGACTTATGTTGTCCATGTTTATGACTTATGATTTCTAATCTATTATATGATGTTTGAACTTGGCATTTGCATGCTTTCAAATGAACTGTCCCTTTTTGCATGATTTAAATGTTTTTTATGCATAGTTATCTAACTTAGTGCATTTTGTACTAACGCATACTCTTACCTACATTTTTCCCAAATGTAGGGTCTGATAGACAGGGTTTCCATTCTAGTGGCTAAAGCTTGGACTTTAATTTATTTCCGAGCTTAGAGAGTCCTCATGGTTCAAGGACGGACTTCTCCTTATTGTAGTTTCCATTTCTTGTATTTCCTTTTTGGAAATGATGTATGGGCTAGGCCCAATTTGATTCGATATTGTAATAGATGTCTATGATGAGACAAGTGTCTACTTTTATGAAAAACTGTTTAGACTTGAAATGTGACTTACTATTAATTGTTTTATTTCTTATGTTATGAGGACTAAGTGTCTTGTATGGAGTCCTTCGGGGTTCTATACGCCATGTTACATCTAGGGGGTACCCCTGGGTCGTGACAAACTTGTTAATCAGAGCACAAGGTTTATAATGGTCCTAGGATTATGTCTCATAAGCCACATCTAGTATAGTCTTGTTCATGAGTGTGAAGCGTGCCACATTTATGACTGAGAGGCTACAAAATGTTTAGAAAAATTCACTTCTTTCTTACTCTTAAGTCATGCCTTAGATTTTAACTCTAAAAGATCTCTCTCCTAACCCTTGCCCTATGTTCTTCAGGATATGACTACTAGAAGGGCTGCTAGAAGGTTGGAGGGTGACAATGTGGAACAAGGAGCTCTTCCCCAAGCTCCAGTAAATCCTTTGGCTGAGAATATGACAAATACGGAGCTTTGGTCAACTTTTCAAATATTAGCCCAAGCTTTGATGACACAAGCCAATCGAGAGGTGGTAGCTCCCATGAACCCCATTGTGGGTATTGCAGTTTCAAGAGTGAGGGATTTTATGAGGATAAAACCTCCAGAATTTCATAGCTCCAAAGTTGAGGAGGACCCTCAAGAGTTTGTCAATGAGGTCTATAAGGTACTTTCTATTATGGGGGTGACTCCGGTAGAGAAAGCGGAATTAGCCGCTTACCAATTGAAGGGGGTTGCTCAAGTATGGCATGATCCGTGGAAAGAGGCAAGGCTGGTATGAGCGGGTCCCGTAGAGTGGGAAGAGTTTAAATCGGGGTTTCTTGATAGGTTTTTTCCCCTCGTGATGAGGGAATCAAAGGTGCAAGAGTTCATTAACCTTCGTCAAGGAAGTATGAGTTTGAAGGAGTATGCCCTAAATTTCACCCAATTGTCTAGGTATGCTCCAAAAATGGTTGCGGATTCTAGAGCTAAGATGAGTAAGTTTGAGACGGGTATATCAAACATGGTGGTCAAAGAGTGTCGTACCACCATGCTCATTGATGACATGGACATCTCTCGTCTTATGGTCCATGCACAACAAATTGAGGAGGAGAAACTCAAGGAAAAGTCTAGGAAGGTAAAAAGGGCTAGTACAAGTGATGGAAAATTCTCTAACATGAAGTCTGAGGAACAAGGTCGGCCTTGATTTCAACAAAAGTTTTTCGGTCAAGATTTCTATAATGCTTCTCCTAAGTCTAATAAGGATAGGGTGTTAACCCTAAACCTCATGGAGGAAATGGATGTGGTTCTTGTTTTGCTAGATCTACTTGTATGAAGTGTGGGAAGAAACATGATGGTAAGTGCCTAGCTGGCATAGATGGTTGCTATTGTTGTGGCAAGAGTGGTCACAAGGTGATAGATTGCCCGATGCTCAAGGTTAAGGGGAGAGAGGGCAAGCAAGATCCTCCTAGTGGTTCAAACTCCAATGCTCCGAAGCAAAACCATTTTTATGCTCTCTAATCCTGAGGTGACCAAGAGAACTCCCCGGATGTAGTCACCGATATGTTAAAAGTTTTTCATCATGATGTGTATGCTTTGTTGGATCCCGATGCTACTTTATCTTTTGTGATGCCATATGTGGAGATAAGGTTTGATTCCCCCATAAGTGTTATTAGAACCGTTTTATGTCTCTACCCCTGTTGGTGATTCTGTGGTGGCTAAGAGGGTCTATAGAAGATGTCCCATTTCCTTATCTCACAGAGTTACTCTTGATGACTTGGTAGATCTAGACATGTTAGACTTTGATGCAATTCTTGGTATGGATTGGTTGCATACATCTTAAGCCTCTACTGATTATAGGACTCGGGTGGTTAGATTCCAATTCCCAAATGAGCCTATCCTAGAGTGGAAGAGGGGAAATTCTATGCCTAAGGTTCGGTTTGTCTCTTGTCTTAAAGCTAAGAAGATGATCTCAAAAGGTTGATTTTACCATTTTGTTAGGGTAAGGGATGTAGATTCTAAAACCCCTACTCTTGAGTCAGTCCCCGTAGTTAATGAATTCTCAGAAGTTTTCCCTGATGATTTACCCGGTATTCCTCTGGAGCGGGAAATAGATTTTGGTATTGACCTTCTCCAGGATACGCAACCTATCTCTATCCCTCCTTATAGGATGGCTTCGGCAGAGTTAAAAGAGTTGAAAGAGCAATTAAAGGATTTTTAGGATAGGGGTTTCATCCGACCGAGTATCTCTCCATGAGATGCTCCCATATTATTTGTTAGAAAGAAAGATGGGTCTCTTCGAATGTACATAGATTATCGTCAATTGAATAAAGTGACCATTAAGAATAAGTATCCTCTTCCAAGGATAGATGACTTGTTTGACCAACTTCCAGGGGCTAGCTACTTCTCTAAGATTGATCTTCGTTCGGGTTTTCACCAATTGAGGATTAGAGGGGATGATATTCCAAAGACGGCCTTTGGAACCCGGTATGGTCATTATGAGTTCATGGTAATGTCGTTTGGGTTGCCTAATGCTCCGGTGGCATTTATGGATTTGGTGAATAGGGTTTTTAGACAATACCTTGATATGTTTGTAATTGTGTTTATTGATGATATTTTGATCTATTCAAGGAGTGAGAATGAGAATATTGACCATTTGAGAATTGTGTTGCAGGTTCTTAAGGACCAACAACTTTTTGCAAAGTTTAGCAAGTGTGAATTTTGGTTAAAGTCTGTAACACTCCGAAAAACTAAGTAAACTAAGCTAGAGCCTAATGAGGAATCTAGTAGCCTAAATGGGGTTTAACGAAAAGGTTAGAGTCGTAAAATAACCTTCGGTAACTAATATAGGTGTTTTTGGGTTTAGACGTCAAGGCATGACCCCCCAAGGACCAACGAAGGGGTCCTTGAGGAGGGTTTTGAGATAGCCAAAAAGCTGTCAAAAAGATAGCCTACCACAAAAGGGAACCCAGGCCCCATAGGTAGGGGAAGCGGGTCAAGGCTGGACCTACCCTTGCTTTGACAAAAGTCTCTGTCTGATCTATGACGAACCAACAGTATAGTTTGTGAACCCACCCACGCTCCATGGGTGAGGTCATGTGAGTGAAGGGCTATGTTGGCCAAGATTGAGGGGCTGCAGACCCCAAACCATGAGTGACCAGTACGGTCAGTGGGTCCATCCACGCCCCATGGGTGGGGGTCGTGGATGGGGACTGCAAAGCTGCCTCAGGTCCAGCCAAAGTTAAGTCATTTTAGGTAATTCCTAAATTAATTATTTAAGTGTGGGGACGGTTTATATAATTTTAATAGAATTTTATAAGTACTTCTAAGTCATTAACCACCCCTTTACACTTCATAATTCAAAAGACCCAAAATCATAACCAACTCCCCTCTCCAATATTTCTCTCTCTAAAACCTCCATTGAAGAAGAAAAAGAGGTCACGGTCTAGGGATCAAGAACTCAACTTTTCCACCAAATTTCATGGGGAATCTCCATAAGGTATGGTGACTTTTCATCTATGGGTAGCCTTCACCCATAGAGCCCCTTCAAAACTTAATTTCAAAGCTTCCAATTTCCCCAAAAGCTAGGGTTTCAATCTAAGTCATGGGTCCTCTTTCAAAATGTTTTCAATGATTAATTTATGATGGATTATGATTGAATTGATGATTTATTGTTGATTTATGATCAAAACCCCCAAAGAACCCATGAATCCCCCATATTACTAAATTGTGATTTCTCCATGATGTGGGCTGATTGATTATGGAAGCATGTGAATAGATTATGTCTATATTGATTGAGTTTATTGAATCATGATATTCTCCATATCTAATGTAGAAATTCTATATGTTTGGGTTGAATATGATTCAGGGTCCTTGAAGGGAAAATTCTTAGGGTTTGTACATGTTTATGAAAATTGTATGAAATCCCGATTCCATTACTGCAGGCCTTTCCGTCCGTCGTGTATTTCCCCTTTGTGAAAATTGTGTATAAACTTATTATTTATTTAGAAAGTGAAGATCTTATGACTATGGTGTAATTGTGGTATTGTTGAAAGATAATGCTCCCCATACCCTTACACATGACTATGCATAAAATGTCTAACATTATGTTAATGTTGTTGTGTTGATTGAAAGACTATTCTATTGAACACACGGGGAACATGATGTGAAAGGTTTACTCACATGTTAATGATGATTCTAAGGTTGAAAGTCCATTCTCACCTAATTGAATCAATGAGCCATTTTATGAGTTGTGTTGAGTGAAGGGTAAGATACTCCTTCATGCATGTAAATTCAATTCAAGACTAAACATCTAATTTTGGGAAATAATGCTTAGCACCGAGTGGATATGGAATATGAGGTAGAGGCCCTCCCGTCAATTCAATAGGTTGGGTTCTCTAAAGATAATCTCATGAGATGGAATCTCCCCCGTCAATACAATAGTTTGGAGTTTCTAGAAGCAATCTCCCTATCCCATAACTATATGCCCACATAGATCTTTAGCTAGTGGATCCACCTAAAAGCTAATACATTTAGTTCTACCTTAGGCAAGTAGGACATCTCTTTTCGGTGTGGGAAATGACACCGGATTCCATATAGCTCATATCTTCTGTGTCGGTTAAGGTTATTCCCCTACATGACAAGGATATGAATTATGACAAGAATATGAATTATGACAAGAACATGAACATGAAATATACTTATGACTTCTTAAGGAGCTCTACTTAGTGTGAGTGAGGGTATGGTACTTCACTTATACATTGCACAAGTAGACCTTGAAAGGGTTTATGGTGTGGTTTTCTAATGCTATGAAGATGTATGAATTTATGCATGTATTATATGGATTGTTGCTATGAGTGGCTTTCCTTGTTGCAAGTTGATGAACATTCATGTTTCCTTGTCTATGAGTATAGGTTATGGATGAGGCCAAGCTATGATAAGCATGAACATGGTGGACTAAAAGTGAAACTTAGTATTAGATAGGATTATGGGATCTAGTCTAAGCATTGCACAAGTATAGTTTAAGGTTGCTTATGAAGTTATTTGACTTATGTATTTACTCTAAGGTGCATGATGATTCTTAAAGTAGATAAAATGCAATGTTTCAACTAAAATGACCCTTTTTGCATGTTGTAAGGATTTTTATGTATGGCATCATACTTAGTGCAATTTTGTGCTAACCCATATATTCTACATTTTTCCATAAGTGTAGGGCCCGGTTGTTGAGGTTTGCTTCCTTCTTGATCAAAGCTTGGATTGACTAGTCTCCACTCTTTTACTGAGTCCTCGTGGTTCGAGGACAAGAGTTGTTCTTTTCTAGTTTCTTCTTACTTTCTCTTTTGAGACTATGTTATAAAGGGATGTGACCCTTATTGATTCTCGATTGTAATAGATGGTTAATGAGACAATGTCTAGACTTCCTTTATTTTTATGAAAAGACTTAATTGTAAAAAGTTTTAATTTCACATCATTTCTATTACTTATGTTTATGATATGCTAAGGGCTTGTATAAGACTTTTTCGGGTCGAGTACGTCGTGTTACATCTAGGAGGTACCCCTGGGTCGTGACAAATGTGGTAATCAGAGTACAGGGTTTAGAATGATTCTAGGATGATGTCTCATAAGCCACATCTAGTAGAGTCTTGTTCATTGGTGTGAAGCGTGCCACATTTATGAATAGGAGGCTATAAGATGTTTAGGAAATTTTGGTTCTTTCATTACTCTTTAGTCGTTCCTTAGAGTTTTAACTCTATGAAGTCCCTTTCCTTACCCTTCTCTTGTGTCTTCAGGAAATGAATACATGAAGGGCGAATGCTAGAAGGGCAGAAGAGGAGAATGTGAATCAAGGGATTCCTCAAGGAAATCAAGATCCGTATGTTCCTCAAGTTCCTATTGATGAGGGGGCTATGACGAATGTGGAGATAAGGTCATCTCTCCAAATATTGACTCAAGCTATGACGGCCCAAGCCAACAGAGATGTTGGTCCCCATGGGAACCCAAATGTGAACACCGTGGCTTCGAGATTGAGGGATTTTACGCGGATGAGCCCTCCTGAATTTCTTGGCTCTAAGGTGGAGGAGGATCCCCAAAGATTTATAGATGAGGTTTCCAAAGTGCTTGATGCTATATGGGTGTCTTCGAAGGAGAAGGCAGGGCTAGCCGTCTACCAACTAGAGGATGTGGCTCAAATTTGGTATGAACAATGGAAAGGTGAGAGGCCAAGAGGAGCGGGTCCCATAGATTGGGAGGCATTCCTTGAGAGGTTCTTTCCCCTAGAGTTGAGGGAATGAAAGATGCAAGAATTTATCAACCTTCGTCAACGGGGAATGAGTGTGAAGGATTATGCTCTCAAATTCATCCAACTATCCAAATATGCTCCGACCATGGTGCTGGACTCAAGGGCTAGAATGAAGAAATTTGTGATGGGAGTGTCCGAATTGGTTGTCAATGAATGTCGTTCGGCAATGCTTATCCCAAGTATGAATATTTCAAGTCTTACGGTCCATGCGAAACAAATTGAAGAGCAAAAGTTCAAGAAAATGAATAGGGAGGTGAAGAGAGCAAGGACAGATGATGGAAATTCTTCCATGGGTAAGTCTGAAGGTCAAGGTCGACCAAGGTTCAATAGAAGGTTCTCCAACCAAGGCTCATCTAGTGCTCCAAGGGTCAACAAGGATAGGGTGCCTAACCCTAAGCCTCAAGAAGACAATAGTGGTGGATCTTCCATAGTGAGGCCTACTTGTGCTAAGTGCGGTAAGAAATATGATGGTGAATGTCTTGTCGGCATGGGTGTTTGCTATGGTTGTGGTAAGAGCGGGCACCAATTGAAATTTGCCCAACACTTGCGGCCAAGGGGAAAGGAGATAAGCAAACTCCTCTTAGTGGTTCAAATCCCAATGATCCCAAGAAAAGTCTCTTTTATGCTCTTCAATCCCGAGGTGACCAAGAGAGCTCCCTGGATGTGGTGATCGGTATGTTACAAGTCTTTTCTATTGATGTTTATGCATTGTTAGATCCCAGTGCCACGTTTTCCATTGTTACACTTTTTGTGGCTATGAAGTTTGAAATACTCCCTGAAGTGTTAGTAGAGACTTTTTCATTTTCTACCCCGGTTGGTGACTCGATAGTGGCAAAAAGAGTCTGTAGAAGTTGTCTTATTTCTTTGTCCCATAAAGTTACCTTGGTGGATTTGATAGAGTTAGACATGTTAGACTTTGATGTGATTTTGGGTATGGATTGGTTGCATGTATGTTACACCTCTATTGATTGTAGGACTCGGGTGGTTAAGTTTCAATTCCCAAATGAGTATATTTTAGAATGGAAAGGGGGAAATTCTATCCCTAGAGGTCAATTTGATTCTTGTCTCAAAGCTAGGAAAATGATCTCCAAAGGGTGCATTTACCATATTGTTAGGGTGATAGATGTGGAGTCTGAAACCCCTTCCCTAGAGTCGGTCCCCGAGGTGAATGAACTTCTAGAAGTCTTTCCTGATGACTTTCTCGGCATTCCTCCCGAACGAGAAATAGACTTTGGCATTGATCTTTTGCCGGATACGCAACCTATCTCCATTCCTCCTTATAGAATGGCTCCAGCCGAGTTGAAAGAGTTAAAGGAGCAATTGAAGGATTTACTAGACAAGGGTTTTATTCAACCGAGTATCTCTACATGGGGTACTCCGGTATTGTTTGTTAGAAAGAAGGATGGGTCCCTTAGAATGTGTATTGACTACCGCCAATTGAACAAGGTAACCATAAAGAATAAGTATCCCCTTCCTAGAATTGATGACTTGTTTGACCAACTCCAAGGGGCTAGTTACTTTTCCAAGATCGACCTTAGTTCGGGCTACCACCAACTAAGGGTGAGAGGGGTTGACATTCCTAAGACGACCTTCCAAACAAGATATGGTCACTATGAGTTCCTAGTAATGTCCTTCGGTCTAACTAATGCTCCGGCGGAATTCATGGATCTAATGAATAGGGTGTTTAGACACTACCTTGATATGTTTGTGATCGTATTCATCGATGATATTTTAATCTATTCAAGGAGTGAAGATGAACATAAGGATAATTTGAGGATTTTACTGCAAGTCCTTAAGGACCACCAATTATATGTGAAGTTTAGTAAATGTGAGTTTTGGGTAAGTTTTGTTGCCTTCCTTGGGCATATCATGTCAAGTACGGGTATTGAGGTAGATCCGAAAAAGATGGATGCGGTCAAGAGTTGGCCTAAACCTCTAACTCCTACTAATATTAGAAGCTTTTTGGGTTTGGCCGGTTACTATAGGATGTTTGTTGAGGGTTTTTCCTCCATTGCTTTCCCGTTTACAGCTTTGACTCAAAAGAAAGCTAAGTTTGAGTTGTCGAACGCTTGTGAGAAAAGCTTCCAAGAGGTTAAAGATAGACTTACATCCGCTCTGATGTTGACTTACCAGAGGGTACCGATGGTTTTGTTGTATATTGTGATGCCTCTAGAGTGGGTTTGGGATGTGTCCTTATGCAACATGGTAAAGTGATTGCCTATGCTTCAAGGCAACTCAAGGTCCATGAAAAGAATTATCCGACCCATGATCTTGAATTAGCGGCGGTTATGGTTGCTTTGAAAATATGGAGACATTATTTATATGGGGTGCATGTTGATGCGATCACAAGAGTCTTCAATATGTGTTTAGTCAAAAAGACTTGAATCTCCGACAAAGAAGGTGGCTAGAACTTTTGAAGGACTATGATATGAGTGTCATCTACCACCCCGGCAAAGCTAATGTTGTAGTGGATGCCCTAAGTAGATTGTCGATGGGTAGTGTGGCTCATGTAGAGGATGAGAAGAAAGAATTGGTATGTGATGTGCATAGGTTGGCCCGTTAGGTGTCCAACTAGTGGATTCCACCAAGAGTGGTGTCAAGGTCCATAATGGTTCCAAATCATCCTTTGTGATGGACGTGAAGTCTAAGCAAGACCTTGATCCTATATTTATTGAGTTGAAAGCATTGGTACTCAATAAGTCTGTTGAGGCTTTCTCCCATGGGGAGATGGGGTGCTTAGGTACCAAGGTCAGTTATATGTTTCGGATGTTGATGGCTTGAGAGAGAAAATTTTAGAAGAAGCTCATGGTTTGCGGTATTCTATTCATCCGGGAGCCACCAAGATGTACCTTGATCTACGTGAAGTCTATTGGTGGAATGGTATGAAGAAAGATATAGCGGGTTTTGTGGCCAAGTGTCTGAATCGCCAACAAGTTAAGGCCGAGCATCAAAGGCTGGGAGGCTTGTCCCAAGATATAGATATTCCCACTTGGAAGTAGGAGGATGTGAATATGGATTTTATTGTGGGTTTGCCTCGTACTCGAAGCCAACATGATTCCATTTGGGTCATTGTGGATAGAATGACAAAATCAGCCCACTTTATTCCCGTCAAGGTTTCCTTTTCGGCGGAAGACTATGCCAAATTGTATGTCAAGAAGATAGTGAAGTTGCATGGGGTTCCTTTATCTATTTTTTTGGATCGGGGTACTCAATTCACTTCACACTTTTGGAAGGCATTCCAAATAGGGCTTGGTACCAAGGTTAAGCTTAGTACCTCTTTCCACCCTCAAACGGATGGACAAGCAGAGTGCACTATCCAAACCATAGAGGACATGTTGAGGTCTTGTGTTATAGATTTCAAGGGTAATTGGGATGATCATCTACCGTTGATATAGTTTGCCTACAATAATAGTTACCACTCAAGTATTGCCATGGTTCCTTTTGAAGCATTGTATGGTAGGAGATGTAGGTCTCCGGTTGGTTGGTTTGAAGTAGGTGAAATTGCTATAATTGGTCCCAAATTAGTTTATGAGGCTATTGAGAAAGTCTGACTCATTAAAGAGAGGTTGATGATGGCCCAAAGTTGGCAAAAGTCTTATGCCGATGTTAGAAGAAAGGATTTAGAATTTGAAGTTGGTATTAGGTCTATTTGAAAATCTCACCTATGAAGGGTGTGATGAGGTTTGGCAAGAAAGGGAAACTTAGTCCCCGGTTTGTAGGCCTATATCAAAAAATTTGAAGTGTATTGGGAAAGTTGCCTATAAATTAGACTTGCCAAATGAGTTGACCCCAGTTCACCTGGTATCTCATGTTTCTATGCTCAAGAAGTGTATTGGTGATCCGGTATCCATTATTCCCTTAGAAGTGTTAGGTGTTGATGAAAGTCTTTCCTATGAGGAGGTTCCGGTAGAGATCCTTGACCGGCAAGTCAAGAGATTGAGAAAAAAGGAAGTAGCTTCCGTTAAGGTTTTATGGAGGAATCATCTAGTTGAGGGTGCTACTTGGGAGGTCGAGGCAAATATGAAGTCCTGATATCCTCATATCTTTCCTTCTTCTCCTAATAAAGCTTGAGGCAAGTAATTCCTCTTGAGTTTTAGTGTTTTGGGAATGATGTGTATTGTATAAGTTTTGCCATCATTTCCTTATGATATGCATGTTCTTGATGAAATTCATGTTTAGTCTAAAATGATTTTTTATGATTTATATGTCCCTCATGTTAATTGTGCATTTTAGTATGATAATGGCATATTTGACTTCATGAGGTTATTTGATGAACATGCTTTGATGTGTTTTTGATGAAATGGCATATTGGCTCCATATTTTTGTGTTGAGCTTTCTTTTAGTTGGAGAAGGTAGTTCCTCCTATGAACATGAGAAATGTTGAAGTTCATGCATATTGGGTTGATAGATGTAGTTCCTACTTCCTTGTTTTGTATCGATTATGTCTTGAGATGGAGTTGATGTTTCCTCCATTTGAATAGTGCATTTGGAATTCATGCATATTTTGATGTTTCATACATGATGAGCTGCTAGTTTGGAGTTTCTAAATTGGTTTGGTGTCTAGACCTTCATTCGAGGACGAATGTTCCCAAAAGGGAGATAATGTCACACTCCAGAAAACAAAGTAAACTAAGCTAGAGCGCCTAATTAGTAATCTAGTAGCCTAAATGGGGTTTAACGAAAAGGGTTAGAGTCGTAAAATAACCTCTAGTAGTTAATATAGGTGTTTTTGGGTTTAGATGTCAAGGCATGACCCCCCAAGGATGAACCAAGGGGTCCTTGAGGTGGGTCTTAAGACAGCCAAAAAACTGTCAAAAAGACAGCCTACCACAAAACGAAAGGATTACCACGAGCCATGGGTGGACGCACGCCCCATAGGTGGGGGGTCGTGGGTCAAGGCTGGACCTCCCCTTTCTTTGACAAAAGTCTATGTCTGATCTACGAACCAACAGTACGGTTCGTGAACCCACCCACGCTCCATGGGTGAGGTCTCGTGAGTGAAGGGATGTGTTGGACAAGATTGAGGGGCTGCAGACCCCAGCCCACGAGTGACCAGTATGGTCCGTGGGTCCATCCACGCCCTGTGGGTGGGGGTCGTGGATGGGGACTGCAAAGCTGCCTCAGGTCCGGCCAAAGCTAAGTCATTTTAGGTAATTCCTAGATTAATTATTTTAGTGTGGAGACGGTTTATATAATTTTAATAGACTTATATAAGTACTTCTAATTCATTAACCACCCCTTTACACTTCATAATTCACAAGACCCAAAATCATAACCAACTCCCCTCTCCAATATTTCTCTCTAAAGCCTCCATTGAAGAAGAAGAAGAAGAAGAAGTGGCCAAGGTCTAAAGCTCAAGAACTCAACTTTTCCACCCAATTTCGTGAGGAGTCTCCATAAGGTATGGTGGGTTTTCATATATGGGTAGCCTTCACCCATAGAGCCCCTTCACAACTTGATTTCAAAACTTCCAATTTACCCAAATGCTAGGGTTTCAATCTCAGTCATTGGTTCTCTTTCAAAACATTTTCAATGATTGATTTATGACGGATTATGATTTTTTTGATGGTTTATTGTTGATTTATGAAGAAATCACCCAAAGAACCCATGAATCCCCCATATTACTAAATTATGATTTCATGATGTGGGTTGATTGATTATGGAAGCATGTGAATAGATTATGCCTATATTGATTGAGTTTATTGAATCATGATATTCTCCATATCTAATGTAGAAATTCTAGATATTTGGGTTGAATGTGATTCTTGGTCCTTGAAGGCAAATTATGAGGGTTTGTACATGTTAATGAAAATTGTGTATACGCTAATGATCACTTAGAAAGTGATGAAGATCTTATGACTATGGTGTAATTGTGGTATTGTTGAAAGATCATGCTCCCTATACCCTTACACATGACTATGCATGAAATGTCTAAGATTATGTTAATGTTGTTGTGTTGATCGAACGGCTATTATCATAAACACACTATGAACATGATGTGAAAGGTTTACTCACATGTTAATGATGATTCTAAGGTTGAAGTCCATTCTCACCTAATTGAATCTATGAGCCATTTTATGAGTTGTGTTGAGTGAAGGGTAAGATACTCCTTCATGCATGTAAATTTAATTCAAGACTATACATCTAATTTTGGGAAATAATGCTTAGCACCGAGTGGATATGAAATATGAGGTAGAGGCCCTCCCGTCAATTCAATAGGCCGGGTTCTCTAAAGATAGTCTCATGAGATGGAAGCTCCCCCGTCAATACAATAGGTTTGGAGTTTCTAGAAGCAATCTCCCTATCCCATAACTATGTGCCCAAATAGGTCTTTAGCTAGTGGATCCACCTAAAAGCTAATACATTTAGTTCTACCTTAAGAAAGTAGGACATCTCATTTCGGTGTGGGACATGACACAGATTCCATGTAGCTCACATGGTCTATGTCGGTTAAGGCTATTTCTATACATGACAAGAGTATAAATTATGACAAGAACATGTACCTGAACTATACTTATGACTTCTTAAGGAGCTCTATTAGTGTGAGTGGGGGTATGGTACCTCACTTATACATTGCACAAGTAGACTTTGAAAGGGGTTATGGTGTGGCTTTCTTATGCTATGAAGATGTATGAATTTATGCATGTATTATATGGATTGTTGCTATGAGTGGCTTTTCTTGTTGCAAATTGATGAACATGAATGTTTCCTTGTCTATGAGTATTGGTTATGGATGAAGCCAAGGTATGATAAGCATGAACATGGTGGCCTAAAAGTGATACTTAGTATTAGATAGGATTATGTGATCTTGTCTATGCATTGCACAAGTGTAGCTTAAGGTTGCTTATGAAGTGATTTGACTTGTGTATTTACTCTAAGGTGCGTGATGATTCTTAAAGTTGACAAAATGCATGGTTTCAACTAAAATGTCCCTTTTTGCATGTGTTGCTCCCAATTGCACACGCAAGTGTACGTGGTCGCGCAAGTAATATAGTTTCTTAAAGAAACGAGTTATCGTTCCCAAGGGAATTATGATTAATTTATATTTAACACTTAATTCTACAAATAAAAGTAAAAGCAACCTTTTCAAAAGTGATGATCAATTATTAACTACTACTAATTATTCACTGAATAAAAGTAACTAAATGTGAATGACTTTAAGCTATGTTTCAAGCAAGTTTGAAAGTAATTCCAGGGCTATAGTATATACTGAATATCATGTATCATATTATTGGCATAGAACTAATTTTAGTTGTCAAGTTACTGGTTTATAGGGTTAATTGTATGAGTCGGGCTATACAACTCTAGTCGCCTACTCCAATTATCTATCTAACTACATCGTTGAGCGGGGATAAATAGACTAATTGGCGAGCATTTATATTTCATCCTATTTCGTAACCAAGCGAGTTGTTCGTCCGGGCGTCACTCCTGAACAAAAATCACCTCGACTTAATGGGTCGATCAAGCTCTCTATATCCTCTAGTCTATCTAACCTTTCCTCTCCCGATTTTAAGGTTAAACAATAGATTTATCTCTAGATGGCCAGTCAAGAAATACTAAAACAAGAATATAGAAGTAACTTATAATGACAACCAAGAATTAATTCATAAAGCCTTTAATAATCAACAATCCATTCGTCTACAGCCCTAGAACTAGGGTGTTTAGCCACTCATGCTATTAGAAAACCACAAAATACAATTGTTCATGCGATTTCTGGAAAATAGAAGAGTTAGAAGATCAAAACCTATTACAAACTTGAATTCTTGCGCTTGCACACTAGATCAAAAGTCGAACGCTTACTAATGAACCCTAAGGGTCTATTTATAATAATTAGAAAAACTAAGACCCAATCCTAAACCAACAAGGAGTCCTATTTAGTTGTATTTTCACTGGAAAAGTCGGCATAATGGTGGGGCGATGTGCCTCGCATCGCGCCTGAAGCTTGCCTCTGAAGTTTCCTCCTTGGTGCGCCGCGCCTCTCAGAGCGCCTGAGAGGCGTCTCTGAATATTGGCCCTTGGCGCCTCGCGCCTAGCAGTGCGTCTGGCCTTGGGGCCTTCATCCTTAGCCGTTTTTCATCCTCTTTTACATCTCTTTTCTTCAAGTTGACTCCAATTCCCTTGAGAGTTCCTGAAACAACTAATCATGTGTGTAAGTGCACAATCATCACAAGTTGCACCAAAAATTAAGTTAATGCCTAGAGATCATCCTTCAATCTAATCGACTTATGGGCAAATATTGACAACTTAGGCATATAAATATGCCTAAGATCACCACCCCACATTTAGAACTTTGTTTGTCCTCAAACAATCTCTAGACTATCAACTCATTTTCATAACCCTTGGACTTATCATCCCACCTCAAAAATCAATTAAACATTTTCAATCATGATCTTGTAGTTCACAATGGATGCATTAATTCACAAATTACACCAACTACAACACATGCTCAAAGATTGACCCTTTTATTATTTTTCCCGGCTAATGCAAACTCATACAAACACATCAATTAGATAAACTTACACATGCCATGAATGGCCTCACTTGTTCTTGTTTAGTAAAGCCTTTCACTCAAACAACTTGCAATATCAACAAGGCCTATTTTTCAACATCAACTCACCCTCACAAAAGAAGTTCTTACTTTTCTCAACATACCATAAGCTTGCCAATAGTGTATTATTACTTTCACACATATTTCTCAAGGAATCAAGAGGACTTTCATTAAGTTGTAATGTAGGCTTAAGGTAAGGGAAGGAATATTTAGGAATCATTTTAGTCACTACACCTCCCTAATGCACATATCATTATTTTGCCAACCATTTTCTTTATAGCTCTTCTTTCCTCCTAGTACACACTTCATGACTATTTACCCTTTTTGTTGCTCCATATTTGCCCTTTATTTCTTTTTCATCATATTTTTTTTTCTTTTTTTCATGCCTTTGCACTAGCCACCCAAACTCTAGATTTTTAACATCCAAGTAAGGTACACATTATCCTTGATAGGATTAGGGCCAATGTTTCGAGCATAATTCTAAATTAGCCACCCTCAGTTTTAGTCGAGGTGCACATTGTCGCTAAGGACCAGGGCCAAAATAGAATTTCCTTTTTCACACAATGTAGCAATTCACCCTTAGCTATATCAACCAACATTTTCCAACCCTTCTTCTTAACATAGTGCATTAAGGATTTTTCATAGTATCAAAAGACTTGGTATCAAACAACGGTTTTCAGCTTATCATGTGGTTTATCAATAAGCAAGGCTAAAGGCTCAATGGGGCTTCAATAGGGATGATTTCAATGGTAGGCATACAAGTAAAGTTAAGAATTAGCTATTTCAAAGAAGTGCCTCAATCACATTCCTTAAGTCATACATGCTACTAATTTAACACACACAAGGCAAGTTCTAGATATCAAGTAAAGAAAGAACCAATCAATTCTCACCACACATGGCATCATGACACATATAAAGATATAGCAACTAACATGCTTATTCAACTTGGATTATGGTATCACTACACAATTAAGCCCATTTTCATATTATTTTGAGTCAAAACTTAAGAGCACACGCTAGTTACAAGGTCAACAATCGATTGCATTTTTCCAAATGTGACTACCCATGAAGTTTGGCTAACTTATTCGGACATAGCTTCAAAAGACCAAGGTTGGTTTCTCAATCCTACTCTTCTATGTGACTAATTTCCCTTAAGACTGTCGTCATCCATCCATCATCGGGAACTGTCACTCCTATGACGACTCTAAGACTCAATAAAGCAATAAACTAGTCCTAGTCAGTTCAAAGGGACAATCCTCAGTAAAAGTACAAAAAACAAATGTTGAGGAACCCAAAAAAAAAAATTAACTAAAAACT
Source organism: Solanum acaule (assembly GCA_036250505.1). Lineage (NCBI taxonomy): Eukaryota > Viridiplantae > Streptophyta > Magnoliopsida > Solanales > Solanaceae > Solanum > Solanum acaule. The sequence goes on along the minus strand of JAJOOR010007779.1, from coordinate 15,362 downwards.
AACGCTAGACTTGATAAAGCAGTAAACAGCTATATACAACAGAGATATATTACCCCACCCCACACTTTAAAAATAAGCATTGTCCTCAGTGCACAATTAAAGCAAAGTATAGAGTTAGGAATACTCCCTCGGGCCTCTAGGCCTCGTTGTCACCGCCATCGAACACATCAAGTCATTCACCTCCTCGTCCACAACATCCTCCTCTTCATCGACCATAGCCTCATCAGCAGTAGCCTCATCATCGTCCAAAGGCTCTAAGAATGCAGGACCAGTACTGCATAAGAAAGCTGAACTCTCGGTCAAGGGGTAGCGTTCTGCCATGGTCACCATCTCCGCATCTGTAACTGGACGGCCACCTATTCGTAGCTGCAATTCTTCCATCCCAAACATTTTTGCCATGACACTATCATCGCGGGCTTGCCTCTCTTGGGCAGACAAGACACGACCATAAGACGCGTCTAACGCCTTAGTGCGGGTCACATCAACCACTTTACCCGTCAGATCCGGGTGAAAAGCAATAGTCAAGTCACAAGCCTCCTCCTCTATACCCTGGGTCCTCAAAAAATGGGTTATCAACCCCCCATAACAAAACCGCCAACGCAAATTGTTTCTAAACTTCATCATATTTTGCCTCAGGATTGCCCCAACATTAATAGGCATTCCCTTCATTATCATATAGACCAATACCACTCTATCCCGCGTCACCTCAGTCAAATGGTTCGCGGGAAGCAAGACACTTCATACTATTTTCAGCCACACCCTAGCAATTAGATTGAAATTAGCAAAGTGGAGGGTGGAATGCCTCCCAGTATCCTTACTACGCCCCCACCTAGCTGTCGACTCTACCCCACATAATGTGTGTCGAATATCTCTATACGGGGGTTTCTCTTTCAACATATTAAAGTCATCGGCATCACAGTTAGGGGTACCCAACAACTATTCAATATCATAGCCAAAAACTTCACATCTCTGCCTCTTATAGGTACAGTTTTGTACTTAGTTTTTGTGAGCCAATTTGCATAAAACTCACGAACTAACGACAAATTACAGTCACTCGGATGGTCAAAAATAAACCTCAGTCCTAACTCAACAACAGTCCTATATATATCAGGAAATTGAGACTGTAACCTTATCGAATCGACGTATTCGTCCCCCATATATTTTGCTTCCCGCTGGCAGTCAAACCAAGTCAACCCATATCGTTGAACAGCCTTTTTACCGAATTTTTGGGCTGGTTCCCTCTTTTTGGACCTGGATGCTTCACCCTTTCTACTCCGCTTAGACCCCGCCACATTCTTCACCTTAGGTGCCATTTAAACCTGCTAATAAGAGAAAACTAGAAAAAAGGAAGGAATTCGAAAAATTGGGGGGGGGGGGGGTCGGGTTGGTTAGTGAGGAGAAGAGAGAAAAAGAAAAAAAATATGGTGGGGGGATGATGGTTTAGAAGTGAAAGAGAAGTGGGGAAGTGAAGGATTTGTAGTTGGTGGTGGGGAAGAAGAAATTTTTTGGTGGGAGTTAGAATGGAGGAAGGAGAGGATTAAAGGTGAGAAGAACAAAAAGAGTTGGAGAGAGGTTAGGGGGTTTGGGCGGTTTGTATGAGAATGGGGGAAAGAATTGGGAGTTTTAGGGATTTAAGGGGGAGTGGGTTGGGTTTTATCCGCGTATAAACCTGGATTTTAAAAAAATCTAGGTAGGGACGCGATAGGGGCGCGATGCTCCAATATAGCGCCTGAAAAAGCGCTCTGAACTTTCCCTTCTGGTGCGACGCGCCGCGCAATGCGCTGTCCTGCAGGTGCCAGGTGCGATGGTGGGGCGCCGCGCCTGTATCACACCCCAAAACTTTCTCTGAACTTTTATGCTAGGCGCGACGCGCCTGCCAGTTTGCCTGGCTACAGTTTTTTTTTTTCACACTAAGTTACAAAGAAAGAAAGAAAGAAAATCCTATCTAGCTATAACTAACCTATATTCTAAGAATTGAAACTACGCTGGAAAAAAAATTCAAGAATTCAAAGACGAACCTCCTATCTATTACATATTGTTCATGGGTTGCCTCTCATGTAACGCTTGATTTAACGTTGCGACACGACGCAACTTGGATCATTCATCATTTAGCTCAAGAACTTCCTGATCACAATTTGAATCCTCACTGAAATAGTGTTTCACCCTTTGCTCATTGACCAAGAACGTAAGGCCAGTCTTACCTTTAAGTTCAACTACCCCATATTGTGTCATTCTGACCACTTCAAAAGGACCACTCCACTTCGACCTTAGTTTTCCGGGGAATAACCTTAGTCTAGAGTTAAAGAGTAGTACATTATCTCCCGGATTGAAGGTACGAGCTACTATGTGCTTGGCGTGCCACCTCTTTGTCTTTTCTTTGTATAGCTTGGCATTCTCATATGCGTGGAGCCTAAACTCCTCAAGTTCATGTAGCTGATTCACTCTCTTTTTACCAGCTAGCTCGGGGTCTAAGTTCAACTTCTTGATTGCCCAATATGCTTGATGTTCTAATTCCGTTGGAAAGTGACATGCTTTCCCGAATACTATGTGATAGGGAGAAGTCCCTATTGGTGTCTTATACGCAGTCCTCTATGCCCACAATGCATCATCTAGTTTATCAGACCAATCCTTCCTTTGCGCATTCACCATTTTCTGTAAAATTTGCTTCACCTCTCTATTCGAAACCTCCACTTGGCCATTCATTTGAGGATGATAAGTTGTAGCAACCTTATGACGAATACCATACTTAGAAAGAAGATTCTTAACGATATGGTTAATGAAATGCTTACCTCCATCACTTATAATTGCCCTTGGACTGCCAAAGCAAGTGAAGATGTGCTTCTTAATGAACTTTATCACCACCCTTGAATCATTGGAAGGAAGAGCGATAGCCACAACCCATTTACTAACATAATCCACAGCCACAAGAATGTATTAGTTACCTCTAGATGGTGGGAATGGACCCATGAAGTCAATACCCCACACATCAAAGATTTCCACCTCCAAAATGTTACTTAGCGGCATCTAATGTCTTCTTGAAATAGTACCCAACCTTTGGCATTTATCAAAACCCTTCACAAAAGCAATAAAATCTTTAAATAACGAGGGCCAAAAGAAACCAGATTGTAGTACCTTATGAGCAGTGCGCTCTCCTCCATGGTGACCTCCATATGGGCTAGCATGACAACTTTCGAGCACTTTGTGAACCTCAGATTTCGGAATGCACCTTCTCACTACCCGATTTATGCCTTGGTTGAACAAGAATGGTTCATCCCAGATATAGAACTTGGCATCATGATTGAGTTTTTTCTTTTGTTGGGTGGTTGAACCCGGAGGATAATCGCCACTTACTATCAAATTCACAATGTTTGCATACCATGGCACTTGAGAGATATCTAATGCCATCAATTGTTCATCCATAAACTCTTCCTGGATTTGCTCACCTTCATTCACATGTGAAAAATCCTCCAACCTAGATAAGTGATCTGCTATTTGATTCTCAGTAGCTTTTCTATCTTTGATCTCAAGGTCAAATTCTTGGACAAGCAATATCCATCGAATTAGCCATGGTTTAGCATCTTTCTTGTTGAATAGGTACCTAATAGCTGCATGGTTAGTAAACACAATCACTTTAGTACCTACCAAATACGATCTGAACTTGTCGAAGTCGAACACTAGAGCCAGCATCTCCTTCTCAGTCACTGTGTAATTAGCTTGTGTAGAGTCAAGGGTCTTGCTTGCATAATAGATCGAGTGGAACACTTTATTCTTTCTTTGTCCCAACACGACACCCACTGCTACGTCGCTTGTATCACACATGAGTTCAAATGGTAATTCCCAATCAGGAGCAATTAAGATGGGAGCTTCAATTAAGTTTCTCTTCAACATCTGAAAACTTTTAAGCACATCTCGTCAAAGTCAAACTTCACCTCATTTTCCAAGAGACTGCACATAGGTCTGGCAATCTTGGAAAAATCATTAATGAATCGTCTGTAAAAACCTGCATGACCAAGAAAACTACACACACCTTTTACAGAAATGGGGGGGGGGGCAATTTTTCAATAACTTCTACCTTGGCCTTATCAACCTCTAAACCAAACTTAGACACCTTGTGTCCTAGCACTATCCCCTCTTTAACCAAAAAGTGACACTTCTCCCAGTTTAGAACTAAGTTAGTGTCCTTACATCTAGCAAGTACTTTATCAAGATTTCGGAGACATACCTCAAAAGACTTCCTAAAGACGGAGAAATCGTCCATGAACACCTCTACAAAGTCTTCCACCATATCATGAAAAATAGCCATCATACACCTTTGAAAAGTCACCGGTGCATTGCAAAGTCCGAATGGCATGTGTTTGAAAGCATAGCTACCATAAGGACAAGTGAACGTGGTCTTTTCCTGATCCTCAGATGCAATCAAGATCTGGTTGTAACTGGAATACCCATCTAAGAAACAATAGTACTCCTTCCTTGCTAGTCGATCAAGCATCTAGTCGATGAAGGGAACAGGGTAGTGATCTTTCCGGGTAGCATCATATAGTTTCCGGTAATCCATGCAAATTCTCCACCCGGTCACTGTTCTAGTAGGAATCAACTCATTATTTTTGTTCATTACCACTGTCATACCTCCCTTCTTGGGAACACATTGTACCGGACTTACCCACTTACTATTAGAGATTGGGTACACAATTCCAGCATCTAGCCACTTTATTACCTCTTTTCTCACCACTTCTTTCATAAAAGGATTTAGTCGACGTTGATGTTGTGCACTTGGTTTGTGATCCTCTTCCATGTAGATTCTGTGCATACATAACGCCGGACTAATCCCATGAATGTCAGCCATTTGTCATCCAATAGCTTTCTTTCTCCGCTTTAGGATCCGCAATGCCGCTCCAACCTGTATTTTAGACAACTCTGTAGAAAGTATAACAGGCAAAGTTTCATTAGTACCCAAAAATGCATACCTGAGGTGAGCCAGCAGTGTTTTCAGTTCTAGCTTTGGGGCTTCCTGAATGGAGTGTTTGGGTGGTGGCCCTAACTCACGCTCTAATGGTTCCACTCTCCGCTTGTGAGGCTCCAAGTGCCAGATTCAGACATGTTTCTATCTCTTGAGCCTCAATATCTTGATCTCTCTTATGACCTATTAACACTCTTTCTATGGGGTCTTCTGGCACAACTAAATGTGACTCTACTATGTGATCAACCACAGTAATAGCAGACAACTCTTCATAAATAGAAGGCAATTTTAGAGCGCGGTAAACATCAAATACCTCTACCTTATCATGTGCCCTCATGGTTAATTGACCAGCTGCTACATCAATTAATACCCTACCTATGGCCAAGAAAGGACGTCCCAAAATGAATGGAACTTCAGGATCGGGTTCAAAGTCTAAGACCACAAAATCTATCAGAAAAATCAATGAACCTACTTGCACTAACACATCTTCTACCACCTCATCTGGCCTAGCAATGGATCTATCAGCAAGTTGAAGAATAACAGTGGTTCGTTTTGGACTACCCAATCCAAGTTTTAGATACAAATATAAAGGCATCAAATTTATACTTGCCCCCAGATCACACAACCCCCAGGCATGAACATTTTGCCCAATTGTAATCTGCACAGTGAAACTACCCGGATCTTTTAGCTTTTTGGGCAGTCTGTTTTGAATCCTTGAGCTGCACTCCTCAGTAAGTGCTACAGTTTCATATTCCTTGAGCCTCCTCTTGCTAGCCACAATGTCCTTCATGTATTTAGCATACTTAGGGATACCTTGCAAAATGTCAACCAAAGGTAGATTAACGTGAACTTGTTTAAGGAGAGAGAGAAACTTACCGAAGCATTCATCCACATTCTATTTTTTTAGCCTTTGTGGGAATGGATGTGGTAATTTCTTTTGAGGAACGGGTACCTCAACATTGGAGCATTTTACTACCTTTTCCACCTTCATTTCTTTGTTACTTACCTCAGTGTCTCTCTTCTTTGGAGCTAGTTCCTCTAATTGCAGCCCACTTCTAGTACTTACCGCATGCAATTGCTTTGGATTGGGCTCAGTATCACCGGGCATCCCACCTTGGGGACGCAAGTTCAAAGAATTAGCCACTTGTGCAACTTGTTTCTCTAAATTCATTTGGGACATCTGGATGTTTCTAATGTTCTCATCCTGCTTATCTATTCTAGCATTTAATTTGGTCCGTATTTCAGTTATGAGCTTTTGGAGTAGCTCTTCATTGGTCATCCCCCCCTTTTGGTGCACTAAAATTTGAGCTTTGGTTAGGCTTGTAGTATTGTTGCCTAGCCCCTTGAGAACGGTATTGGTTAACCCCTTGCGCCTGATTTTGGTTTTGGTTCCCACCCCATGAGAAGTTAGGATGGTTCTTCCAAATAGGGTTGTAAGTATTACCATAATTTTGCTGCACTCCACCCCTTTGCGTATTACCCAGATAGTTTACGGAATCTGGGTTTGCCTCACATTGCTCGGTTTCATTAGTTCCACTACCACATACCTCACACCAATTTGCTACCTATTGTACTACGTTTATCGGAGCTTGATTTAGCGCTATTTGTTTAAATTGCAATGTAATGTTATGTTGCATTGCATCTAATTTGGCATTTATGGCAGTAGCTTGGTCTACATCTAAGATCCATGCGGCCTTCTGGATGGGGGTTCTAGACATTTCCCCCTCATACCCTTGGTTCCCTTCAGAAAGTTTATCGAGTAAAGCGAAGAACTCTTCACTCGTTATGGATAGGGCCTGTCCACCGGCTGCACTATTAAGAAGAGCACGAGCATTATAGTCTAAACCCTTAAAGAAAGTGTGACAAAGTACCTCATTGGTTTGCATGTGGTGTGGGTAAGCATGCAACATTTGTTTGAAACGTGCCCATGCTTGGTACATGTCCTCTCCTTGGTTTTGAACAAAGTTTATTATCTCACCCCTCAGTTTGGCGGTTTTCTTGGATGGGAAAAATTGACTCAAGAACTTCTTTGCTAGATCATCCCAAGTAGTGATGGAGTTTGGTGGCTCAGAGTCTAACCAACGCCTTGCAGCTCCTAACAATGAGTATGAGAACAAAGTCAACCTTACATAGTCTGTTGAGACTCCAATTGGGATGTATGTATTGGTAATGTCTATGAAAGTCCTAAGATGGACTTGAGGATCCTCATGGGAGAGACCAGTGAATTGTCCATTAGTATGGAGGATATGTACCATGTTCTGCTTTAGTTCAAATCTACCCCCGGTGGAGGTTTCCTAATACTAGATGCCAAGTTGGCTGTGAGTGGGACTGCCACATCACGAACTGGTCTTGCGGGTACGACAGGCGGTACTCCTTGGTTATTCGGGTTCCTTTGGTTGTTTACGTTTTCCGGGTTATTCAAGTTGTCTTGATTATCATCATCCATGTTTCCCGGAGGACCTAATCTAATTCTCCATGTAGTCCTTGATTCGCCATTTTCCTACGCTAGCGTAAAACTCTTTCAGGTTCGTTGTAAGGTTCAACAAGATCTCTTTTTTGAGCCAGACCTGAAAATCAAGTGCCTGCAATACACTAGCTAAGATCTAGTAATTAATACCTGAATATTTTAAGTGTAGACTTAAGAAGATTGAATATGAATCAATTTCTAAGTCCCCGACAGCGGCACCAAAAACTTGTTGCTCCCAATTGCACATGCAAGTGTACGTGGTCGCGCAAGTAATATAGTTTCTTGAAGAAACGAGTTATCATTCCCAAGGGACTTATGATTAATTTATAATTAACACTTAATTCTACAAATAAAAGATAAAGTAACCTTTTCAAAAGTGATGATCAATTATTAACTACTACTAATTATTCACTGAATAAAAGTAACTAAATGTGAACGACTTTAAGATATGTTTCAAGCAAGATTGAAAGAAATTCCAAGGCTGCAGCATATACTGAATATCATGTATCATATTATTGGCATAGAACTAATTTCAGGTGTCAAGTTACTGGTTTATAGGGTTAATTGTATGAGTCGGGCTATACACCTCTAGTCGCCTACTCCAATTAGTTATCTAACTACATCGTTGAGCGGGGATAAATAGACTAATTGGTGAGCATTTATATTTCATCATATTTCGTAACCAAGCGAGTTGTTCGTTCGGGCGTTACTCTTGAACACAAATCACCTCAACTTAACGGGTCGATCAAGCTCTCTATATCCTCTAGTCTATCTAACCTCTCCTCTCTCAATTTTAAGGTTAAACAATAGATTTATCTCTAGATGGCCAGTCAAGAAATACTAAAACAAGAATATAGAAGTAACTTATAATGACAACCAGAATTAATTCATAAAGCCTTTAATAATCAACAATCCATTCGTAGCTACAACCCCAGAACTAGGGTGTTTAGCCACTCATGCTATTAGAAAACCACAAAATACAATTGTTCATGTGATTTCTGGAAAATAGAAGAGTTAGAAGATCAAAACCTATTACAAACTTGAATTCTTGCGCTTGCACACTAAATCAAAATTCGAACGCTTACTAATGAACCCTAGGGGCCTATTTATAATAATTAGAAAAACTAAGACCTAATCCTAAACCAACAAGGAGTCCTATTTAGTTGTATTTTCGCTGGAAAAGTCGGCATAATGGTGGGGCGCCGCGCCTCGCATCGCGCCTAAAGCTTGCCTTTGAAGTTTCCTCCTTGGTGCGCCACACCTCTCAGAGCGCCTGAGAGGCGTCTCTGAATATTGGCCTTTGGCGCCTCGCGCCTAGCAGTGCGCCTGGCCCTGGGGCCTTCATCCTCAGCCGCTTTTCATCCTCTTTTACATCTCTTTTCTTCAAGTTGACTCCAATTCCCTTGAGAGTTCCTAAAACAACTAATCATGTGTGTAAGTGCACAATCATCACAAGTTGCACCAAAAATTAAGCTAATGCCTAGAGATCATCCTTCAATCTAATCGACTTATGGGAAAATATTGACAACTTAGGCATATAAATATGACTAAGATCAACATGTATTAAGGATTTTTATGCATGGCTTACATACTAAGTGCAATTTTATGCGAACCCATATTTTCAACATTTTCCTATAAGTGTAGGGCCCGGTTGTTGAGATTTGTTCCTTCTTGATCAAAGCTTGGATCGACTATTCTCCACGCTTTTGGTGAGTCTTCATGGTTCAAGGATGAGAGATGTTCTTTTATAGTTTCTTCTTACTTTCTCTTTTGAGACTATGTTGTAAAGGGTTGTGACCCTTATTGATTCCCGATTGTAATAGATGGTTAATGAGACAGTGTCTAGTATTCCTTTGTTTTTATGAAAAGACTTTGATTGTAAAATGTTTTAAATCCTCATCATTTATATTACCTATGTTTATGATATGCTAAGGACTTGTATAAGACCCCTTCGGGATCGAGTACGCCGTGTTACATCTAAGGGGTACACCTAGGTCGTGACAAGGTATGTAGCTTTCCTTGGTCATATTGTGTCAAATAATGGTATTGAGGTAGATCCTAGGAAGACGGATGCGGTCATGATTTGGCCTAGACCTCTATCTCATTCCGACATTAGAAGCTTTTTGGGTTTGGCCGGTTACTATAGAATGTTTGTTGAGGAATTTTCTTCCATTGTTTCACCTTTGACGACTTTGACTCAAAACAAGACTAAGTTTGTGTGGTCAGAGTCTTATGAGAAGAGTTTCCAAGAGTTGAAAGATAGACTTACTTCTGCTCCGGTGTTGACCTTACCGAAAGGTACGGATGGTTTTGTGGGACTTACTTCTGCTCCGGTGTTGACCTTACCGAAAGGTACGGATGGTTTTGTGGTGTATTGTGATGCCTTTAGAGTTGGGTTTGGATGTGTGCTTATGCAAAATGGTAAGGTGATTGCCCATCGACAACATGATTCAATATGCGTAATAGTTGATCAAATGACGAAGTCAACTCATTTCCTTCCCGTCAAGATTTCATATTCGGAGGAGGACTATGCTAAGATGTACTTGAGAGAGATGGTAAGGTTGCATGGTGTGCCTTTGTCTATCATTTCCGATCATGGTACCAATTCACTTCTCAATTTTGGAAGTCATTTCAAAAGGGTCATGGTACCAAGATTAAGCTTAGCATAGCTTTTCCACCCCAAGCCTATGGGAAAGCGGAGCGTACTATCCAAACTTTGGATGCCATGTTGAGGGCTTGTGATCGATTTTAAGGGTAATTGGGATGACCATTTACCATTGATGGAATTTGCCTATAATAATAGCAACCATTCAAGCATAGGTATGGCTCCGTTTGAGGCTCTTTATGGTAGGAGGTCTAGATCTCCGATAGGTTGGTTTGAGGTGGGTGAAGTATTGATAGGTCCCGAGCTAGTTTATGAGTTATTGAGAAAGTACGGCTTAGTAGAGAAAGTTGAAAATGGCTCAAAGTCGACAAAAGTCATATGTCGATGTTAGAAGAATGGATCTTGAGTTCGATGTTCATGATTGGGTTTACTTGAAAATCTCACCTATGAAGGGTGTAATGAGGTTTGGTCAGAAAGAAAACTTAGTCCCCAATATGTAGGCCCATATCAAACTTTGAGACGTGTTAGTAAGTTGCCTATGAGTTAGATTTTCCAAATGAGTTGGCATCGGTGCACCCGGTTTTCCATGTCTCTATGCTTAAGAAGTGTGTCGGGGATCCAGCATCCATAATTTCCCTAGAAGGGTTGAGAGTTGATGAAAGTCTCTCGTACGAGGAAGTTCTGATTGAGATTTTTGATCGGCAAGTTATGCAGTTAAGGAATAAGAAAGTTGCTTCCGTAAAAGTATTGTGGAGGAATCACTTAGTTGAGGGTGTTACTTGGGAGGCCGAGGCCGATATGATGTCCCGATATCCCCATCTCTTTCCTTCTACTCCTACTCTAGCTTGAGGTAATGAGTTCCTCTTGGTTTGCTCAATATTTTGGAGTCATGTGTGTCTTATGTGTTCCATGATCTCCTTAAGTTATGCATGTTCATGAATTCTTATGTTTTGAAAGAAAATAAATTATATTATTGACTTTCCTCATGTTGTTGTGCATTAAGTATGAGTTGCATGTATGGTTCATGAGATAATTGTTGAACATGCTTTAGTTATTCTTTTTGAGAGTAAATTGCATATTGACTTCATGAGATTGTGTTAAGCATGCTTTTGAGTTTGGAGAAGGTAGTTCCTCCTAAAACATGAGAAATGTTGAAAGTTTCATGCATAATGAGTTGTTATATGTGGTTCCTACTTCCTTGTGATGCATTGAATGTGTTCAATATGGAGTTGATGTTTCCTCCTTTGTTTTGTGCATTGTTATGATGTTGCATGTGTGATGGGCTGCTAGTCTTGAGTCTTGACTCCCGTAAGGTGTCTAGAGCGTCATTCGAGGATGAATGGTCCCAAGGGGGAGATATTGTAACACCCTGTATCCGAATAAGGGTAATGAACCAAAAATTTAGAACCTACAGGTGCCATCTACGAGGACCACAAACAGCCCATAGGTGGACCCAAGGACCGGAGGTGTGGTCCATGGTTGGAACCCCTAAAATAGGACTTTCTGACCAGGATCAACGGTCCACCAGGAAGGGCCGTGGGTCAGACCACGGTTTGTCGACTGGGGTCCGTGAATGGGTGCCTCAGGATATGTCAAAGCATTGACCATGGTGACCTACGGACCGTAGGTGGGTCCATAGCCCGTGGTCCAGTGGCCGTAGGTCAGAGCCAAAATCTCTGACCACCAACCACGACTCACCAGGACGGACCGTAGGTACATCCATGATCTGTCGATTGGGTTTGTCGGTTGGTAGGTCGGTAACAGTTAACTTAGGGGTAATTAGGTCTTTTCCTAATTAATTAGTTCCTATACTATGTTGCTTTGCCTACATTTAGAACCCCTATATAAGAGCCCGTTTGGATTGGCTTAAAAAAGTAGCTTTTAATTCAAAAATAAAAAGTCAAATTGAAATGACTTTTAAGTCAAAAAATAAAAAGTAGGGGGAGACCTACTTTTGGTTTTTGACTTATTCTAAGTCATTTTTAACTTATTTTAAGTCATTTTTTACGTTTCCAAATACTTCCCAACTTATTTTGAGTCATTTTTGACTTATTTTAAATTATTTTATATATTTGTCAAACACTTTCAAAAGACAAAAACTGACTTAAAAGTAGGTTTGACCAACTTTTAAGCCAATTCAAACACCCTCTAAGTCTTTTTACCCCAAATTCTCCCCATTTAATTTATTCTACCTAAATCCCAAAAGAAAATTGAAACCGCCTCTCAAATATTCTCTCTCTAGAACTTGAAGAAGAAGAAGAAGAAGATTTCACCAAGGGTTTCAAGCTAAGGATCCAAATTCTCCATTGAAACTTAGAATTGGATTTTGTTGTAAAGGTATGATCTCTTTCATCCATGGACACCTTGAATCCATTGAGTTCCTTAAAAATTCAATTACAAAAGAAAGATAAAATCCCTCATTGTTAGGGTTTGATTCAAAAGTCATGGGTTCCTTTCAAACTTGATTCTAATGGTTGAATTATGTTATTATAAGTATGAATTGATGATTTCCTATGGTTTTTATGATGTATCCCTAAGAACCCATGAAATCCCCATATTTCTCAATTGTGATCTTATAATGTTGGTCTTTGTTGATGAAAGAGGAATTTTATGAAGTGATAGAATCACATGAATTATAATGAAATCTATGTCTAATGTTTGAATTATATATGTGATGATTGAAAGTAGGTTACGAACCTTGAAAAAGTAAAGTATGAGATTATGCATGTTTTTATGAAATCTGAGTAAATGCTTTAAGGACACTCTAAGAGTAAAGTGTCAATGATTATGATAATGATGTTGTATTGATTAGAAGGACATTCTCATAAACACATAATGAACATGATGTGAAAGGTTTTCTCACATAATGAAGATTCTAAGGTTGAAAGGCTTTCTCACCTAATTGAATCTAAGATTTACATGTAGACATGGACGGTGAAAGGTTTTCTCACGCATGATCTAAGAGCTATCCTGATGAACTAACTTGGATGGGTTGTTGAGGACATCCTTCTATGAAACATGAGTTAAGTAATACTTAATAAGTACTCCGTGGGATTTATGCTTAGCACCGAGTGGATATTGAAATGAGATGGAAGTCTTTACGTTAGTTGAGTTTGGGCTTTCCATGTATGTCTCATGAGATGGAAACCTTTTACATTAGTTGAGTTCAGGTTTCTAGTAGCAATCTTCGTATCCCATAAACTATGTGCCCCCATAGGTTATCTAGCTAGTGGATCCACCTAAGCTAAGAGTTCATGGTCCTACCTTAGGCAAGCAGGACAACCCTTTTTGATGTGGGTAACACCAGGTGATCATGTTATAGCTCACATGGTCTCATGTGGGTTAAGGCTTATCTCCCACAACAAGAACATGAATAATGAACTAAGGTTACTTCAAGAAGTAGTGTACATGAGTTCAAAGGTTTTAAGGATGATGTTGGCTTATATTGTCCATGTTTATGACTTATGATTTCTAATCTATTATATGATGTTTGAACTTGGCATTTGCATGCCTTCAAATGAAATGTCCCTCTTTGCATGTTTTAAATGTTTTTATGCATAGTTATCATACTTAGTTCATTTTTGTACTAACGCATACTCTTGCCTACATTTTTCCCAAATATAGGGTCCGACATATAGGGTTTCCCTTCTAGTGGCTAGAGCTTGGACTTTGATTTCTTTCCGAGCTTGGTGAGTCCTCATGTTTCGAGGACGGACTTCTCCTTATTATTGTTTCCATTTCCTGTATTTCCTTTTTGGACATGATGTATGGGCTAGGCCCAACTTCATTCGATATTGTAATAGATGGTTATGATGAGACAAGTGTCTAGACTTCCACTTTTTTTTATGAAAAACTTTTTAGACTTGAAATGTGACTTACTTTTAATTTTTCTATTTCTTAGGTTATAAGGACTAAGTGGCTTGTATGGATTCCTTCGGGGTCCTATACACCATGTTACATCTAAGAGGTACCCCTGGGTCGTGACATTAATGAACAGAGTGTTCAAGAAATATTTGGACTTGTTTGTTATTTTTGTTGATGATATCCTCATTTTCTCTAGGAATGAGGAGGAACATGCAACTCTGTTCTATAAACTCTCAAAGATCGCCAATTATTCGCTAAATTTAGCAAATGTGAGTTTTGGTTACAATCAGTTGCTTTCCTTGGTCATATTGTATCGAGCAAAGGGATCCGACTGGATTCTCGAAAATAGAGGCAGTAAAACAATAACCCAGACTTACCTCTCCAACATATATCAGAAGTTTCTTGGATTTGGCTGGTTATTACAGGAGATTTGTTGAAGGATTTTCATCCATAGCTTCCCCATTGACCTAGTTGACTCATAAAAAGGTTAAGTTTCAGTGGTTAGATGAGAGTGAGAAGAGCTTCTCAGAATAGAAAACTAGGTTGACTACAGCTCCTTGTTGACTCTACCAGAGGTTTCAAACGTGTGACGACTCGCAAAATGATAGGTTGAACTAGAGCCTCATTGTGTGGGTTAATGTGATCTTAGGTTGATGTCTAGGATGTTTTAGAACTTAATTGAGAAAGGAGAAAGCCTTGTGTGCAAGCAAGGGCCTAGGCTAGCAATATAGAGTGAAAGAAACCATGTTCATTGAGGGACCTTTTGGCGATGGGGATGCTTGCTCGCCCAAAGGGTTGGGCGAGTCGCCTGTAACGACCCGAGAACACCCCCTAGTCGTAACACGGCGTACTCGACCTCTCGGAGGTCTTATACAAGCCATATCATGAATATTAAAGCATATGAAAATAGCGGAAAATTTAAAAAATTTCTTTACAATCGAAGCCTTCATAAAATAAGAGAGAGTCTATGATACTATGTCTCAAATCATCTATAACATTTAGAATAACAACTCATTCATAACAACTTAGGGACACGGCCCTTACATAATAATTACTAAGGACACGACCCTTACACAAGTGTAAAGACATAAAACATAAAGACATAATGACATAAGTGTACGAGGTAGATTCATCCTCGAAACTATGAGGACTTCCCAAGTCTTCATTCCCAAGCTCCTTAGAACCTAACTTCCATGCATAAGACATCACATCATCAAAACCTACACTTTGTAAAAATGTAGAAGAAATATGGGTTAGTACAACACACGTACTAAGTATGGAAGCCATGCATAAAAACCATTAAAACATGCTTAAAAGGGACATTTCATTTGAAACCATGCTATGCACTTTTGAACATCATCCTTAAAAGAGTTGGAGAACATAAGTCATAAACAACTCACATATAGTTCATCAAAGCACAAAGGTAACACATCAACAAAGCATAGTCTCCAAACATAGTCATAATGCAT
>JAJOOR010007778.1:0-31172 GCA_036250505.1 Solanum acaule | reverse complement strand
ATCAGTACTCATCTCATATTTTGTGTTATTTTCTTAAGAAACACCTTAGATAATTGTATTTTGGTTGGACTAAAGAAATAGTTGGAGCACAAGTTAATTATATGTTTGTATGCAAACTTTACCGAAAAAATCCAAAAATCTGAAAAAATCTGAGGTTTATTAGTTTGGTTTGATTTATAAATTTTAAAATTCAACACAATGGTTTGGTTTGGTAATTGAAAAACCCGAACCAACCCGAGGTTGAAAAACCCAAAAAAATCCGAATTTTATAGTTTGGTTTGGTTTATAAATTTAAATTTTTTACACAAATGGTTTGGTTTGATATTTGAAAAACCCGAACCAACCCGGTCATGTACACCCCTAACTGCATATATCATCATACACAGGGTTGGAGTTCGGTGTTTAAGGTATGTGTTCGATCAGTCGAATCAAATAATATAATCTTGATCCAAATTTTATATTTATCTTAAGAGAATCATTTAATTAACATGTACAAATTGTTGATTTAGAACTCAAATACTTAAATGGATTTACAATTTCAAACCTATAAACTTCAAATCTTGACTATATTTCAATACATACATAGGCAACAAAGCTATAATATTAGGTGCATATTTAGATGAACTAAATAGTTTTTTTATATTTGTATTACATAATTCATCAAATATTTATACGCGAAATCAAATGAGCTATGAATCTAATAACAAATTCATATTCGTAAACTTCAAATCTTGACTCTAACTTCCTCATCTTCATGTCAATCAACAAAGTGGAAGGATTTTGTGGAATCACTAATCAAATTCCACAAGTTCCTAAATAATCTAAAATATAAAGATAATAACTCTCCAAGTGTTTGACTCTAAAGTTATTTCTTCAATCTCAGCAATTTCATTCCTCCACATAATTTTTAGATTCCTTTTTTCTTTCTTTTAGATCAGAAAAAATAAAGAAAAAAAGTCTATTTTTTTAATTTAAAAAAAAAAAAATCGTTTGGTTCTAAATATTATTACATTAGCATACATCCCATTATCAGGTACTACAAATGGTTCAAAGTGATCAAATTTTGTTTGGATTTTAGATTTTTATGAATATACGTACGTGAATGTTCCACTAATTTAATTTATTAGGGGAAAATATGCATTTACGTAAGTGAATGTTCATCTATTGCTGTCCTATTTTGACAAGGACTAAAAGAAGACATCGTATATGAAAAAAATACAATGTATTAATGATAAAAAAAAATACATCGGATTTTTTTTCCGAGTTATCCTAACTATCAGCTATTTTTTTTTCAAATTGATTAGACCATTTATAATTAGTTGTTATCTTTTCACATTTGGACTATAACTATCTACTCAACTAGATATGTTTTAATACACATATATAATTTATTAGTATCTTATAATTAAATATCATTTAATTACTTATTTAATGTAAATTACGATGGGATGATTCTCGTGTATAATTCTTACGTGTAGGATTAGAGAAATCAAGGATTGTATTGATTATTTAAATTATTGAGTACATACTCCTTATATAGGGAGTAAAATGCAGAGTCTTAAGCTAGCTATACTTAAGAGTCCTACTACAATGAATATTACTACTATATAACAATAGTGCAATTATAAATAATCTAATCATACTCCTAATATAATCCTAGTCAACTTCAGGTAATACAATAAGTAGCAGCCTAGCCGATTTAAGTAGCCTAATCCTAGTGACTCTAACTCTGTTGTACACATTGATTGGACCAGGTTGTTCAACATGTTCCATGTATTTAGTTTTCTTTATCTTCAACATTTCGATCATTACATACTAAGGATTCCCTCCTATAAAATGAGTTTTACTCTCTCCGTTTCATATTAGTTGATTACTTTTCATTTTGCACGGTGCTTAAGAATCATAATAAGAAAATAATTTTACTAATTCACTTCTTAAAAAACTTCTTAGAAATTTTACAAACAAATGTGAACACTTTCAACAAGATTTAATTGCAAGGCCAGTAATATAAAAAAAAAATTAATTAATACTTTCTTCATTTAGAAATGTGATCAACTAATAAGTGATGAAAAGAGTACTTTAATTTGAAGAGCATCCTATTCTGAGCTTAACATTTGATTTATACTCTATTAGCATCCCAATTATAATTATGTGTTCGAATAAGACTACATCTTTGAGAAGGAGAATTAAATAAATAATTAGATGTATCAAATGAACGGATTATTGATCCATCACATCGAAAATTTACTGGCTGGAATGGGCTAAAATGCAGATTATGATAATCCAACTCACTCAATTCTTATAAAGTTTTAATTGTTTTATTTGTTATTTAATAATATTTTGCACCAAATAAAATTATTATTTTATTACGATTATATATAACATATCAAATAAGAAAAATTAATTTTTTAAAAATGTTTTAATAAGAATTCTCATGAGCTGCATATCAATCTTATTTTTAATGAATTGAAATAAATTAAATTAATAAATGAGTGGATTACAACTCATCCAAACTCAAACAAATCGAATGGATTGAGTTTAATTTTGTCACCCCGCTTATAACAGTCAAAGTGAGATAGGTACATTTAGTAGTACTATCTATTGAGTTGTTTGGACTTTGGAGCCAATTGGGGAATATGCTTTGTTTTCCAATTCACTTGTACGTTGTCCATATATTATACCAAAGTTCTTGTGGACCAATTGCTCTACACGTCAAGATGATTTTAATTTATTTTTATTTCTTTGACAAGAAAAAATTATATCTCAATTTATGTGACACTTCTTATTTTTTTACAATCAAACAATTTAAGTTTGACTAGAAATTGAGCATGGAATCTTCAATTTTTTTGAATGAAATTTATAATTTATAAATCACGTAAAAAATATTATAAATCATAATAATTAATAATTTAAAATATTTAAAAAATATAAAAAAAAATCCGATAAAAATAATTTTATTTAAATTTCGAAATCTGAATTCTATGTAAATAACAAGTACTTATAGTTGCCGTCATTCTTATCTGTTTTTGTCATTTGTGTTCACTGGCCACTTAACTGTTTCTTCACATGTCTCCATCTCTTTTTTGCTGCTTTTCAATCTTGATTATGACCTACTATTTCAATATGAAAAGATGGATAAAATTATCTTATAAAAATATAATTGAATTAATTTATTCAATATTAGATAAATAAATAACATATCTATTTATTAATTTAACTCACTTTGATTCATTCAAATTCAGTACAGTTCGTCCCTTTAATACTCACATGGGAGGGGACATCTCTGTGTTTCTCTCATTTAATCTTCTAATATAATAAGAAGTACTATATATTAAACAAAAGGCTTACACATTTTTAGATTTTAATATTTTTTTTATAATGTATATATCTATTATCATTAAAAATTGTTTTTACCGTAGTAGTAAGCTATAGCCTATACGATAGAGTTAAGACTATGTATTTTTCTTATTTTTTTCCTTTTCCATTTAAGTTGATTAGTCAAACTTAGATAGGAAACTTCCATTTTATTATTTTTATTTATTTATTTATTTTGTGATTGTGAATAGTTCATAATTTTTTTGTTTTGATAAATGTGACCGGTATCTAAGTGATGATTTTATATGGAACATATCTTACCAACGGTCGATTGTAGGATTAAATTAAAAAAATATTAGAAATGTCACAAATCCAAAAAGTTAAATCTTTTTAAAGAAAATTCCTCGTCACGCACTGAAATACTTACTACTTGCATTAACGAAATTCAATTATAAATATATGGTCAATAACAAAATAATGTTATATAGAACATATAACATAGTATAAGAATTGATTTTAAAAAAATATGATTATTTAATTATAGTAAGATATTGTTACAAAAACGATTATAACAAAAACTAAAAAGACATAATAAATGATATCTTTACATATGACAAAAGTGATATTCACCCAAGTCTTAACCATGTTTAGGTCAATATTATATACATCAAATTCTAATATATAAAGAATGTATCTTTTTTTTTAAAGAAATCTGAATAAATCAAGGTCAGAGTAGGCTCAGCGGTCAGCCTTCATTTGAATTATGTTAGGGGATCTTTCAATTTTATCAAATCTAAAAAAATACTACACATCCACCGTCTCAGACTCTGCCCCGGATAAGTGCATTTATTGACCGCAAATTTTCATATTAGATCATACTGCTTAACCAATTGGACCACTATTATTCAGCGGACTATTTCACTTTCAAAGAGTTTAAGGCTCAAGGAAGAAAGTAAGAATCCAAACATTAAAAAAGGAAGTACACTGAGATAAAATTTAAGAAAGCAAAGACGTCTTCTGAAATTTATGGTCTAAAACAAATCTTAGTTATTCATTGTAAAGTTAAATTATTTTTAATTATAGAAATGTAACATTATTTTTGTAATAGATTAAAAAGAAAAGTGTATCACATAAATCTAGACATAGAGTCACTAAACTCGATTTTGTGAAGAATAAGAAGAAATTGACTCTTAAAAAATATAATAATAATCTCCTCATGAGTTGCTTCTCCTAACCATGACTTGACGACTTCACCCATAGAAGCAGCCACCATAGCCTGCCATTGTCAAAATTGAGTTATTAATATATTTATAATAAGTAATAGTTTCAGTTGAATCCATAAAATCCGTTCTAATTAAATCCGTTTCCTAGCAGAACAAGGACTTACTTAGATTGGTCAATTACTAAAGTGAATTCATAAAAAGTAATAGTCCTACATAGGGGTGCACATAGGTCGGTTTGGTTTGATTTTTCATTAAAAAAAAACTAAACTAATTATGTCGGTTTATTAAATATAAAAACCAAATCAAACCACGCAAAATCGGTTTTTTCGGTTTTGGTTTTAGTTGATTCTTTCAGGGTTTTTTTTCGGTTTTTCATTTTTTTACAACTATATGGTGTTTGAAAAAGAGATCAAATATATTTTCACTTACCTGTGTGATAAGCTAAACTTAAGAAATATTAAATGAATAGAAATTTTAGTAAAGACGGTAAAATTCACATGAGTACAATATATTTTTTTTAAAATATCAATGTTCATTATGTTAAATTAATAAGATTAAATGATACAATCAAACTGAATACAAAACGAAATATTTACAAAGTAAATTGTTAACTTCAAATTTGAAAAACTATAACAGTATAATTGTAACTTCGGATCTTAATACAAAATAAAATATTTACAAATTTTACAAGCCCAAATTTGAAATAAAATATATAAACATTGACAAAAATATATTAACAAAGTAGATTATAAATAATATTTTTTATCTATAAATAAAATAAAATTATATATATAATATTTACAAAATTTTAGAAGCCAAATTTGAAATAAAATATATAAACATTGAAAACTATAAACTAACAAAAAAATATATTAACAAAGTAGATTATAAATAATATTTTTATCTATAAATAAAATAATTTATATATATTATGTCGGTTTGGCTTGACTTTTTTTCTTTTAATACCAAATCAGACCAAGAGTGGTCGGTTTTTTTTTCAACCGCCAAACCAACCAAACCAAGCCACAAATTGGTTTTTTTTCCGGTTTGATTTGGTTCGTCGGTTCGATTTGACTTGTACACCCCTAATCCTACATATATAGTTCAAAACGAGAGTAACAGTTCAAGTTGAATCCACATAACCCGTTCTAATTAAATCCGTTTCCGAGCAAAACAAGGACTTACTTGGATCAGTCAAGACAACAAGGCCAGAATTACCAAAGTTACAATTCCAAAAATTCCTTCCTTTAGATTGATAGTACAAATTCATGGCAATAGAAGCATGATTCATCGAATTATCTGGTGAAAAACAAGGACCACCCTCCTTAAATATATTGCAATTCACATATTTACATGCAAAATCTAAGTTTTGCTTAAGTGCCATCTCATCTGATGAAGGTCTAGCCACACACCAAGTCTTCTGCAAAACCAAATTAGTGTTAATTACAATCTAATTCACTTAATTAACTAGCAATTAATCTCCATTAACTAAATCAACTCTTCAATTAACTTACCTGTCCATCCGCTAATGTCAGACTCCCCGCTGAAACAACACGATTTAAACATTTAATTAGTTTCATCCAAACGCGATTCAATGTAATTAGTGTCCTAAAGCCAAACTATATTAAGAGGCCTCGATTAATTACATAACGATATGTTATAAGGCAATGACTTCATTAGTCTTACCCTTGAGACGCCCCTGATTTGAACTAAGAAGACTACATTGAACATGGTCGAACAAAAACATTAAATCGTAACACTACAAGAAAAATGACTTTTAACGACACGAAAAATTGTCACTAACCTGAGAAGTAGGACGAGAGAAGGAAGAGAAGGGTGAGAATTGCTTTAGCCATAAGTGATTATACTAGATTAGCAGAGGAAACAGAGATGTAAAGTGATTATTGATGGAATGTTGTTTGGCAATTTATTTAAGGAGAAAAAAGGTAGGTAAAAGTGGAAACTTTTAAGATGAGACGTTACGATTTATGTTGAATTTTGTGGAGTTAAAAGACAACATAAAAAATCCCCAGCACGCAATACAATTAGTCGTAAAACTTACTCACATCAAATTAATATTGGTTTAATGATAACCAATTAACCATGTTTCTCTAAGAACATGTGTCATATATTTATTAATTTGATATAAACATCTGATGATGATGCAGATATATTTCATGTTATATTAACAGTCACAGCATTATGTTATTGTTATCATTGCTTGCGTGGTCCTGACTCATGTCATTTAACTACTTTTACAAGATTTTCTATATGCACTTTGGTAAATTTTGTTTTCCACAAGCAAAGCAAATATTTTTATGGAGCACATGGGGTGCTAGGGACAAAGTTAGGTGGGGCTTTGTTTAATTGAATTTTAATCGTATTGAAGTTTCTTGTTAAAAAATTATACTCTACGTAACTATAACATTTTTTTTTGTGTGTTTGTGTATGTATGATATATATGCTATTGAATCTTGTAAGAGGAAGGTTCTAAAATAACAAAAAATTGAAAATGTAAGGGTTGATATTGTTACATAGTTTTTAATTCCGCACGCTATTAGTACCTTCAATCATTTCATCGATTATTTCAGTCTTTTACATTTCCTTGTATTCTTTTTTTTTTTTTTTTGTTAATTTCTCTTAAAAGTGTCCATGAAAAAGTTTTGAGATCTACTTTCACTCTTTTGTCAATAACTTTATTCTCTACTCCATCTTTTAATTAAAGTTAAGTATGAATATTTCCTAACAAATTATAGAACAACTCTATTTAGTATCCTTTGTTTATAAATTGTATCGAATAATTTTCCAATCAGTGAAAAGGGTATATTCGAATTATGTATTTGTGCTAAAAAAAATCTGCTAATAGTATATACATAGTATTATTACATTTTGAATCTAGTAATTCTGGTCATAAGTTTAATGACATTTCGAACCTAAAAAAAATTCAAATCTTGAATCCGTCTATTTTCCCGAGATGTTCCCAAAGTAGTAATGGTGGATGACCATCTGCACCATGTGAGTTAAAATCAAGGAAGTTGTACCCAAACTAATACAGTTTAAAAGTTAAAAGGAAAACAAAGCAAATGAAAAAGATCATGTGCTTTGATCTAGACTACATAAGGCTTGAAAATTAAATTCTCCACCAGCAAATCCAAATAAAGTTGCCTTTTTCTCTCTATTAACTTTTCACGTTCGAGACTTAGGCTTCAAATTCTAGAACGTAAGTTCTATGAATCTACGTCTTTTATTTGCGCATTAGAATGTTTTTTGGTATGCCCCGCATTAAAATTCGCTTAAAAACGCCTTTAAAAATACTAATCTTTAGTAGAAATAAAAGAAAAACAGATTTACTAATATAGGTGTTGTTTTTTCACACTCCATATTTTTTTCTCGGAAATATGACTACATTTACACAAAAACTTAATTTGTACTCTTTTTTTCGTAATTTATATGACATTTTTTTTATCGGTTTCATAAACTACGTCATTTTTTTATAATTAAAACAACTTAACTCTGAAATTCCTTAACTCTAATGAAATGACTCATAGCCACACATAAATATTAAGATTTACTTTAGACTACAAATTTAAAAGTTCAATATTTTCTTAAACTTATTGTCAAGCTAATGGTACCACGTCAGCAAAGGTAAAAAAAATAATCCTTATCATGAATCAGCTTGATTGGATTTTCAAAGAAAACTGATTAACTCCATTGATTAACGCAGTTGGCTCTAATGCTGTGTTCATAATTGATTGAGTTCAGATTTTGAACAATAATTCAAACAGCTAGATTTATTGTTTGTGGGCCATTAATTTGTAGCAATTTCTATAACAAATATTCTGCATAATTCTGTATAAACACTTAAAAATAACAATTAGTACTATACAAAAAAATACATTTTTTTTTTCAAGAAGATGGCAGCAGCTGGAGCCATTTCAGTATGGATTTCAACATCAACACCCACAAAGATCACTGCTTTTAACACCAAACCAAGAATTTCTTATCCTCTTAAACTTTCAAGAAATGGTATTTATCCCTTATCCACATTTGAGAAAAATGGCCAACATGAACAAAATTTCACAATCAAAGCTGCTGCCTCCTCTTCTGGTAATAATACAACTGATTCTTGAAAAAAGTTATTGTCTTTATGTCTTTCTAACTTACTAGTAGTAGATTTTAAGCTGAATTTTACATCTTTTGTGCAAAAGTGGAAAAAGCCCTTAAAACTGAATACTTACTAATTTTCAGATTGTGGGTAGTCTTGGTTTCTTGATTTTTTATCAAATGTTTATACAAATCTGATGTTTGCCACAATTTAGTGAGAAAACCCTAAATGATGTAAATGCACATTTCCTGATCAATGCCAAGTTTGCTTCTTGAAAAACCCTTAAAATAAGAGGAGTGTGGCACAAAAAAATGCATGATTCCTGAAGCTGGTGGAGAGAATAGTCTGTGGCATTACTGAATTTAAGCTGATATTAAGTAACTTAACTCAATTATGTTCTCTAGGGTAGTGAATAAACAGAAATAGACAGTGTGGAGTATGTACTGTCAATAAAGGTTTTAGCTTTATAATGGTATCTATTGTTAAATCGACTTTAGGCCTAAATCAACACCAAAAGCTAGCTCATGAGGGGAGGATAGCCCATGTCATATAAAGAGACCACCCATCCCATTAACCTCTGATGTGGGACTTCTTCACATCCCTTGGGTGGACATCTAGAGTGTGAACAATTTAATATGGGGTTCCATTGTCATGAAATAAGAATTTAATTGGGTCCTGCTCTGATATGAAATGGACCTTAGGCCTAAATCCACGAGACATAATTTGCAGTTATTATATTCAAGTCTAAGAAATGTTCACTGAATCAAAGATGGTATGGAAGGAAAAGATTTGATCTTGGCATAAATGTAGTTGAGAATTGAGATGCTGGTCTGTTTAGAGTCCTTCACCAGATCCACGCATAGTGGGGAGCTTAGTGCACCGAGCTGCCCTTTGGTTTTAGAGTTCTTCACCTTTTTTTTTCTTTTGTAATGGCCATCTTTTTTTGTTGTAACTGCCTCCAGCATTCTCTTTTATCTGGGTTACTAATGAAAGCTACTAGTTACCAATAAAAAGAGAAGTATATATGGAAGAAAAGATTTGATCTTTGCACAAATGTAGTCAAATTGCTGGTTTACTTAGAACTCTTCACCTACACAATTTTGTTTTGTAATGGCGATCTGTTTTGGTTGCAACTGACCTCCAGCATTCTCATTTTGCTGGTTTACTAATGAAAATTGCTGATTATCGATATAAAATTAAAGATGGTATGGAAGAAAGATTTGATCTTGGCACAAATGCAGTTGAATTGCTGGTTTGTTGAGAGTTCTCACCTACTTGAATTATTTGAAGACTTTAGATTCGTTCTGATTAGATGTTAGGAAGGACCCTCAAGCTATGAGAGTAGAATTAAACAAAGTCAGAATTCTGGAGTGGCAAAAGCCATCAAATAGGTAGCTTAAATAGTCTTTTAATCCACATATAACACGTAAATACTGCACCATCATATATTTTAATGTTGCAGTTCAGAAAGACAGGAGTCAACCAGCAAAATACTCTTTGACTTGCTCTTGCTATTTTTAATCCTTAGTGCTGACTTCTGAGATAAATCAAGTGGATTCATGTTTCTACACTATGCCTTCATGAAACAAGGAAGACACTTGATCATATCTTTATGTTTGTTTGTGAGAGCTGACGACTTGGCATTTTTCGTGGATTCAGTTGGAAGTGCAGAATACACAGAAGAACCAGCTACTAAGGTGAAATTTCAAAGATCATTGAGCCTACCTGGTTGCTCTACTTCATTGTCATTGCTTGGAACTGGTCAGCTTCAAATCAATCAATAATCTTCCCCAATAATTTAAGAACAAATTTCAATTATTAGTTTATCTGCCTCAAGTTCTTCCTGATGGTTATGTTCTATGCTTATTTTTTGCTGCTCTTCCTACAAATTTTTAGGATACAGGGAAAAGATTTTTGCAATTATTGGTGTCAAGGTCTATGCTGCAGGCCTCTATGTCAATGACGTCGTCTTTAGTAGATTAGATGCCTGGAGAGGACGTTCTGCTGCAGATATTCAACAGGATCCTTCCTTGTTCAACAAGATCTTTGAAGGTGAGTCGCCGATGTTTAATTGTTTGACTGGTGGTATGGGGAGGAGATCATATCATCTAGGTGATGCTAAAAATGATTCTACGAATTGCAGCTGATTTGGAAAAATCTTTACTTATTGTGCTGGTCAGAGATATTGATGGTAAAACTTTCTGGGATGCCTTAGATGAAGCCATTTCTCCGAGAATCAAATCTCCTACTGCCGATGATAAGTCTGCTCTTTCTACGTTCCGTGGTGTCTTTCAAGGGAAACCTCTTAAGAAAGAAACTTCCATATTCTTGACTTGGATTGACCCAACCAAAATGCTTGTAAGTATGCAGTTTATTTACATTATTCTCTTAAGGCCTAGATTATATCAACTCCAGGCATCAAATGTGGCTTTTGTTTTCTTCTTAGCTTTCTTAATTCTAATTTGTTGCTTTATTGTATGGAAATTTTAAAGGTTTCACTCTCTTTTGATGGGATGCCTTCCTCGGTTGACGCAACTATTGAGTCACCAAATGTTGCATCAGCTCTCTTCGACGTATTTCTTGGAGGTGATCCAGTTTCTCCTACACTGAAAGCATCAGTCACCAAAGGATTGGAAGCTACGCTCAAGTGAAGTACGTAATGAGTTAGTCTTCCAGTCGACTTTTAGTTCCCCGTTTTGTTTGTATAGCTCCATTGGAACAAATTGCTCAAAGTTTTGTTTGTTTCCATGTATTCGGACCAAGGACAAGCATTATGCAAAACGAATATCAAAAAAATAAAATTATATTATTTGAGAGAAATTAGCATTGGAACAGAACACCAAGAGTCTCATGCCAAAGCATTTATCTTTATTTGCTCAAGCATTATAACGACTTGTGCCATAGTCGGTCTGTTACTTGGATCTGCCTCAAGGCATATCAATGCAATGTTAAATACATGGTTAACTTCATCTATGGGAAACTCTTCTAAGTTTTTGTCAAGTACATATTCTTCTCTTTTCTCTTGAACAACTGTCTTCACCTGTAAAACAGAACAAGATCAAGTGACTGAATTAGTGACAGCTCGAAAGCAACTAGCATGAAAAAGAAAAAAAAGTGAACTACAAGCTTACCCAAGTTACAAGCTTGGTTCCTTCCTCCAAAAATGCTTCATCTGATGGCTTTTTCCCAGTTAGAAGCTCCAGTAAGACAACTCCAAAGCTGTAAACATCTCCTTTTACTGTTGCTTTTCCGGTGTCAAAATATTCTGCAAAAGACCATAATATAATTGATAGTTTTCCAAACACAGATTTGAGTCTTCTGATGGTCTAATAAAAACATACCAGGAGCCAAATATCCAAAAGTTCCAGCTACCAAAGTTGAAACGTGCGTCTTATCTGGTTCCATCAGAGTGGCTAGTCCAAAATCAGATACTCGAGCCTCCATGTTATGATCCAACAAGATATTGCTTGACTTAATATCTCTGTGGATAATGTGAGGGATGCAATCGTGATGCAGATATGATAATCCTCTTGCTGCTCCTACAGCTATTTTGTATCTTGAAGGCCAATTCAAAACCTTCCTGGCAGCCGATTTTCCTGCATTATGATGTTACCATTCTTAAAGTTCATCTGTATATCAAACACTTGAAAGGTCTTTATTGTGCATCTCTGATTCTAGCATCAGCAGAAGCTGAAATAAGCTAAAAAGATTGACCAATCCTTAAAGCTATGTTGCTCGGACCCCAAAAAGTACCTCCGGAGGCAAGTCAAGTCCTCCAAAAGTACAGCATTTTTGGAGGATCGGACATGGATGTGGCAACATTTTTGGAGAGTTCGAGCAACATAGCCTTAGATAATAAGAAACAGACATAAACATATACCATGAAGTACTTCATCTAAACTTCCATTAGTCATAAGCTCATATATCAGAAGGTTATACTGAGTTGTACTGTAGTATCCATGAAGTGTCACTATATTTCGATGCTTTATGTCCCCCATTGCCTCCAACTCTCTTTCAAAACCTCTGTCTTGTTCTGCACTTATTCTGTTTAACCTCTTTACCGCGAAAGAAATTGATTCATTAATTGTCAGTTTATAGACTATTCCATAGCCTCCTGATCCTATAATATCTTTGTTAGTCAGCTTCATGGTCCTCTTCAAGAACATGTTGGACTTCAACGTGTTCATTTTCGGTGACTTAAACATCACTAGTTTTCCACCTGAATATGAACATAACAAAAACATAAGATAATTCCTCATCTATCATATCGAATCTTGAATGTTGAACATCATATCATACCAGATAAGCTGTCTTGAACAACCATTTGCTTTCTCTTCCATCTACGGTAACAAACGATTGTCATAATAATCTTCGAGATGATAAAAGAAACCACACATATTGTTACATAGAGTGCAATATTTTTAGAATTTCCCATTTAGTTCTGCAAGTAGTTAGACCAAGTTAGAAACCAACATTGTGTTCATTTGAGCAAAAAGCGTGAGTAAAAAAACAGGTACCTGAATACTCAACGACTCTTAGACTTTGGCCTCCCAGCTTTAACTGTGGAATTACATAAAATGTTGTTAATCAGGTGTACCAGAAGAAAGAAACACAAAGGAACAACAGATTGTTAGTGAATAGGAGCTGTTTAAACTTCCTGCAGGTTTTAACTGTTATTCCTGAGAACGCCTTTTCACTTGGTGTTGTTGGATATCACTAAGGCTGACTTTCGTCCCTACAATCAATCTTCTTTCTGTTTTTTCACTCAAGGGCCAATCTTAACACACAACCTAAAGAGCCTACATTCCACTTGCAGAAAATACAACCACCACTTAACTTACACGAGATTCAACAACCAAAGATACTGATAGTCCCAACGGAACAATATCTTCCTATAACAGTCCGCAGTATTGAACAAGCAAGTCATTGGTCCAAGAAAAGAACCATCTTCTGAAAAGAAAAAAAGAACTAGCTAGGCCTTCAGAAAAAAGGCAATAATATCGTTCATGCTTCATACACGACTTCAAAATTTAGCTAGCATTTGACCATAAATTTTGGGAGTAGTTTTAGAAAATTGATCTTCAAATATCTGTTTTGGCCATGAGATTTTCAATTCTTTTTCCAAACACCACTTCAACAACTCAAATTTTGAACTTCAAAATCTACGGTCAAACGGCAGCTACTAGAATCAAGAAGAGTACTTCAAATACACAAGCTTTAAGAAGTTAGAATAGGACTTCACCTTATAACTTTATTGCGGGAAGTGCTCATTTTCTTGAAGCAGACACCCCAGCAAATGTTTTTTTAACCAAAGAAATATCATGCATAGTTCTCAAACCAAAATCATTCAATGGAAGTTACTAAAAGACATCAATTTTAGGAGCATCTAATAATAGTGGGTCCAAAGTTAGCTCACCTGTCAGTATGAACAAGTCTCATGTGAATATGATTTATTTATTTTTGCTTTTTCCCTAACTGATAAGGCTGTTTTTAAAATTTCAATCATTGATATATATGTTCACAAACATAAATACTAGTACTTCACTATTCATGGAAAGTCAGAAAGACCGGCCAACCTTTCATGTATGCATATATGTACTTTTTGTTGTCGTTATTAGTGTCCCCTCCATGAGTTAGGTTGCCAACATACTTAATCAAATAAAACATATACGTAAACGTAATCTTGAAACTTATACATACCCAACTTTTGTTGAAAATATTGACGTTTTACACTTGAAGAATTAACGTAAAAGGTGATATATATATGTGTGTGTGTGTGTATATGTCCGCCTCTCTATCCTTCTTCGGGTGAAATTTTCATCGATTGTCCCTTTCTGGACATTGTTCAGTACACAACACTGTTTATTTCTCTTGCAACTTACGGATATTGTAGATCAGCAAGAAAATGTAACTATAGTGTAAAATTTTGTAAGTTAGATGACAGTCCAATGTTTTGTCTTGTAACGTTGAGCAATATATGAACAAACATTAGATATGAATCTAATGTTGTCCGGAAGGTTGTTTTTTTCCGAGGGCTATATTTGTAGAACTATTAAAACAAGGAACAAAATCTAAATGATGGCCTTTACATTTGCATAATCAACTCTTCTACACTTACATACCAGACTATCTAACACATACATCACATGCTACGCTCTTATCATTGTTGAAAAGTGACATATTATTTGATGTCTCATTAATATGGCACCAGCTGTCGTTTTACAATTATGTGGATGTTGGGAATATTATCAACATTACAAGGATTGATTTTCTTGGAAAATGTTTTGAGCTGTCATACACTCTATTAATACTCTTTTAAAACTGCCTCATGAATCTTGTGAAAAAGGAAGCAACATTTTTTTAAAAGAAAAGAAAAAAGCATATCTTTTTGACTTTGGGGAGTGTTAACTGTTAAATTAGGTACGTAGTTGAATTTAATATTTTTGTAGTTGAGGGTTGTTCACACGAACAAATTATAACAAGTAAGAATGTCATTATTCGAAGTTATTTTTACTTTAGACATTATTAGGATTACACTCAATATGTTGTTGCATTGTTAGTATCTAAAATCCATTAGTCCGACTAATCTGAAGTTGCACCAGGCGAACGCGCTCCCTACTAAGAGGTTTTCATTTTCCAGTCAAGCAGGAGGAAGTTTGCAGCAATTGTCACAAGTTTACAAAAATCTATCATATCGTTTACATTCACAAATTGTTCAGACATTCATATATACGAAGGATAAAACCCCATCCCCCCTCTTAGTTTCTCTTTCTCCTTTGAACACTTCCTTTTTTTCATTTCTCTGATATGGCTATACAAGTATAAATCTTGAGTGACCTACTGGCTTCTCACAATCCTGCAATTTCAAGATTTCTACAAATTACTTAAAGAAGAATAAATGAGTTGGCTGGATAAATGGATGATCAAAAGAGTAAGAAATCTTGCCTTCCGAGTCGCCTGAGCTCAGGCTGTTCTAGCAGCATGTCTTGAATTGGCCTTATCGTCGTTCCCTTGACCCCAGAACTACAATGGACAATAGAAAAGGACCCTCTTAGTGATGCTGAGATCAACTCTGTATGTCTCACATGTTCCCAAACTTACTTTCACATAGAAAATCTTACAATGCAACAAAATTAGGTAAAAGTAAGAAAGAGAACAACAAGAACATAGTGCATTTACCTGTAAATGAACTCGAGGGACATAAGTCTGTGGTGAATGGTGTAGTCAATTCCAACATAAGTGACGACCAAGTTACCAGCGTCAGGGTGGGGCCAGCTCCTTGATGTAGGAAACCGCAGTATATAAGTACCTGGTTCTTGAAGAGCTCCCAGACTTTTGAGTGAAGATTCTGCTTCTTCCTTGGTTATGAACCCTTCGATCCACATGGGTGATGTCGAACCCCACAATGAAGAAATACATTGCTGTGACAATGTAAAAGCTACTGGGTACAGCCAACACCACAACTTTTCAAAGTTATCTTGAGACACTAGATCTTGACAACCAGAGACTCTCCTCAGGAGGTTGAAATCCTGGAAGTTGGACAAATTCATCAGCAAGAGAAGCAAATAATTTGGAGTTGTAATATTGTCAAAATAGTTTTTGGAATTGCAAAAAGGCCAGCTTGCACACAACTCAACTATTCCACTGGGTACCTGCTACCTCCCACCAACACAAGTACTGGTGATTCATCCCCACGCCCCCACCTAACCTAGTGTTTTTTTTGTTTCTATTGAAAATTTTGAACCCTGGTCTCCAAGATTTACACCCACTACACATTAGCCACACCCTTAATATGCAAATTGGCCTTTCACGCTGTCCAAAATAACCACATGCCAACAAAAAATGACTTTGGAATAGAAAAATGAGAATTCACAAATTTTATATGACAGATAATTATTCTCTCCGCCAAAAAGGGATGCTTCTCTTTCCCTTTTCCTTTAAACTTAATCTAGTTTTCTGCGGAAAAAATCCACCAAATCTTCCCAAACGCGATTGACATTGCAAGTTAAAAAAAGGAATATAGTTCCGAATTTGGTGAGTAAGTGGATTTGGAGCCTCAGAGAACATGTGGTAATCACACTAACTTCTAAATAACCCTCTTTGAAGTATTCTTTCAGACTTCCTACCAGTTAAGAGAGAAAAAAGAGAACCTGATGAGTTAGAGATCTGATACGACCAAATGTCATCTTCAGGAAATGCTCTTGAAGCCCGGACACCAAATTCTCCCAAAGGACATGGTGGTTATCGTTGGATATTAAGTTCCAACAGTTAATTCCCTCTTCTATCAGCTTCTTTGAAATTGATATTTGATGCCTAAAAAGGTAATGTGATTCAGACAACAGCATACAAGGTCACTAAATAGTGATGACAACAATGAAATGAAAATTGAAACCAAGACATGTACATTTTGTTTATATCCAATTGAACTGTGTGTCAATCTAATCCTGATCCATAAATTTAATATCAATGTATTAATTCCAATAGTTCAAATTTTCCCAAGAAGCATATTGCAAGTGCACATGTTTTTATCCCGACCATGATATAAGCAATCCTTTCATCCTAAATTGATAGTTGATCCTATTTGTGATGTTAGAGATAATCTTGTTGCTTTTCAGAAATAACGTTTACTTTATATTAGTCATTTAAGAAAACATGATTCTAAACCTCATGAACTAAAATTTAGGAAAACAGCTATGCCTTGTGCTGGTCATTTTTTCTACGACTTAATTTTCTCAGAAGCAGATCATTTATGACGATTTCTTTTACTTATTGGATGCCAATATCATTTTGGTATTACCCTTCCAGATTTCCTATCTTTTTACTTTTTCATATGTTACTTGATTTCTTCCAAAGAGTAAGCGATTTCAAATGCTCAGGAGTCAGGGCCTCAGGGGACAAATATAAAGGAAAATAACATAAACCATAATACACAAAAAACCTTCTGATTTTCTGCCATGAGATAAATCGCAAATGTTTTTTTGCTTGCGCATGCATATGCTCTATACATATTTCGTTCTTTCAGAACTTTAATGAAATAACAGCGTAACTCTGAAAGAAGGGAATAAATGCCAAAAGTGGCCCTAAGAACTAGATGGTGTTAATATACCATTCAAAGACACCTCAATATGCAACAATATAAAGAAAATATACCTGTGGTGTGAACATCCAGAGAATAAAGAGACTCTCTCGGCAAAGGTTGCAAGTTCTTCTTCTTTAGCAGTCATTGCCATTTCCTTGAGAAGAAGACGCCTCTCATTCAGATCAGCGAGACAGTATTTAAAAACAACCATATCAGAGATTGGATCTCTGTTACTTGGCAAGTCATCAATGGGCGAGTTCGTAGTTTCACTGTTCTCTGAATCAGAGGAGAAATTTTCTGCCCCACCATGGCTTACTGGTCTTGCCACCAAAGAGTTCTGATGTGCATGGTTATCCTATTTTCAATGCATGTTTAGTGAGAGTGATGATAACAATAAGGTTGGGTATAAGAAGTTGTCAACAAGAAAACATTTCAAGGACAAAAAATGGTATAGGATACAATGAAAAGAAGAATAATCATGATGATGATCGCGCACCAGCAATAAATATTGAAAAGAAATGCAGGTAGTAAAAAACATTATTCGAGATCACAGTCCCTTGAATGATGACATGCATGATAGGAAAAACTTGTCGCCAAATAAGAAGTTTTAGAAAACATTCCTGAGAAGACGGAATGGTATTAAGAGAAAAAAACAGAAGTACCAGCGTTTCTAGAAGTGAAAGTGCGAAAAAGCAACAAGGTACATGAATGAATTGCACGGTTTACGGAAAATATTAAACACCATGCATATATGAATTTGACACTGTAATAACCAAATTACAGCTAGAAACTAAGGACAACATCCAATATACAATAATGGCAAATTGGCAATGTTAATCTAATTCCTCACAGTTAAGATTCAAAAAACCGAACATTTCTCATTTGGACCACTTTGTGCAACCCCTTGTTTCACATCGCTTCATCACTTAAGAGACGATGGCTTTTAATAACACTTGAGGACAAAAACTTGATGACTAGAAGAACCTTCATTTTCAAAACCAGCAATGACTTATACTTTCAACCTTATTCACCCACTTAACAAGTAAGGTAGTTATATGGCCCTATATTACTTATCATTTTGGTTGAACTTGGATTTGGGCACTAGGCCCAAATGAGTGATGTAATTGTTTTTCCCTTCTATATCAATAAAGCTGGAAATTTAGATTTTAAAAAAAAAAGGTAGTTATACAAGGTGCAGCATTCATAAACATATACTCTTAGTTATGTGATCTAAGCAATAGTGTCACTACCATATCTATCACGACCAGCTACAAAAATAATAGGACGAGGCAGATGTTAAAAATACCTCAGAGGTCCAGGAATGAGATCTTGAACCACCATTAGCTTGCTTCAGCACAAAATCATCCTTAAAATTTGCACATAGTTTCTCTTGTCCTAATTTGACCCGTTTTGATGATGGACTTTGTTTTGCTTCACGTACAATACAGGGTCGGTCAGAAGATCCATTGTCCAACACAGGAGATTGAGATCCATTTAGCAAATGGATCCCCAAAGATGATTTCCTCAACATTAGAGAGGTCGCCCGCGTGCTGCGATTCCGAGAAATACATCGTATTGGTCTGGAAAATACCTCAAGGAAAGGATATTTACCCAGTTTTGGAATGTCAAACCTAATGCGAAACAGCCTGTTATCGCACTTGGATGAAAGCTGCAATTGAGGCAAAAGATCAATTGGATTTAATAGAAAGAAGCATTATCTAAGTAATCAGATAGCATTAGTATGTTTATTCATCTCCAAGCATAACTCTCGTCAATTTCCAGGTATAAGTGAACTACAACAATGCACTCTACTTAATGTTGTAATGGTCTTTACGTTTGACCAGCTACATAAAACGGTCCACAAGTAGTCAAGTTCACAGATTACAAACTAGGATGATTTTTATGAGGCATAATATATCCATATTGAGGTGCACATCGCGTAGAATATTATCATTCTAACTCTGGTGGCACAGATTGGCAGAATTCAATGTCAAATTTGCAACATCTATGATCATGTAAAATAACTCGATGGTAAAAGGAACAAGCACTGACAGTATTTGCCTTGTTAATCACATATCTTCTTTGCAAGTAGAGATTCTGTTAATAAATATACCTTCTCCAAAGCAAGTATTCTCTAATTCAAGATTGCAATCAACAAACACTTCTGTCCACTTTGTCTTGCAGGTATTAAAAGAAGAGATACAACTATCCAGTACCTGAGATATCTTGAGCTTAAAGGAAGCACGTCCACTAATTACTTTGCTTGGTCTATCAGAAGAAGCATATTCAATTCCATCATAACTTGTAAGAAGGGCTGCATCAGCATCAACTGGCTTCTCAACCGGTGTATTATCATCAGAGTACACAAGCGAAGCAACAACCTTTGAAAGCATAACATATATGCATAAGAACAGTTGCAGCAACTTACAGACTTCACTTAATTTTTTTATATAGACAAATAAATGACAAACCTCCGCTTCTTCAGTCATGGGGCGGCTAAAGTTATCCATCAGTGTTACATCTATATCAAAGTTTCTCCGACAGGAGGCCTGCTTTAAATATATAGTTAGAGGAGTAAAAAAGCTCGTATCAGATAACATAAAGACATAAATGCTTCAGCAAACTCCCTCTTGCTATTTTAATCTTTATGAGAGCATCAATTTTACAACTGACAACTTTTCACCATGTTCATCTCAGAATATTCTCTCTCTCTCTCTCTCTGTGCCTTCTCACCCCTACTTCAACCAGCACACTTACCTTTGAAGGATAGTGTGCTTGGACAGTCTCACTTTAATAAATGCAGATAAGAAGAAATGCCTAATCAAATAGGCATAAAAGCCCATTTCGAGGATAACTATTTTTCTGCCTAGTCAAATAGTCCCTCGTGAAATAGAAACGAAAAAACATTAGGAAAAACAGATGAGCAGATAATGAGCTTTACCAACAATTGTACATGTCACTGTGCAACAGCTTATAAAATTACAAAGTCGCTCTCAATATAATGCAAAGTTATATGACATATTGCATGGCAATACAGGTCCACAATCCTCCAAGTTCTAGAGAGATGTCAGATCTTCATTGACAACCCTTGAAGATTTAAAAAACTTTAAGATTAGCAGTTTCGCAATGCTAGTTCTGCTGTTTCTCTGCCTCATGTTCCACAAAAGAAATGCGGAATTTTTGCAAATTTTTCCATAGTTCAACC
This sequence comes from Solanum acaule, assembly GCA_036250505.1. Taxonomy (NCBI): domain Eukaryota; kingdom Viridiplantae; phylum Streptophyta; class Magnoliopsida; order Solanales; family Solanaceae; genus Solanum; species Solanum acaule. The sequence continues at coordinate 10,245 of JAJOOR010007778.1, read as the reverse complement.
TACTTCTGCTGCTGTCATTTCTGAAGGACTTTGCTGTTTGGCCAATAAGCAAATCTACAGAAAATATTTGCAAAAAACTCGCAAAACCCACACTTTTCACCTTTTGCGGAACAAATGAGGAGAAACGAGAAGAATTAGTGTTACAAGAAATTCTGAAGTATGCCTTTATTGCTGGTAAAATATCAAAAGTAAACCATTGCTGATCTTGAATATTCAACGGCTGTCAATGACATTCGGATGTCTATCAAGGACTTCAAGTCATGTGGATTTGATGTAATGTAGCAAGCTTTCACCGCCTAGATTTGATCCCATCACTTAAAAATCAACTTTAAATAGAAGATGCATGAAAAAATTGAGGAGTAACGCAGATGTTCAACACATTCTAAAGTAATAGTACTCGATTTTGGGAAGATTATTCACAGTACAGAGCTAGAAGTTCGTACGGGGAAGCATGGATCAATTTTTTATAATGTTTCTTACTATACTGATTTGTGTCCAAATAATTTGTCAAGATTTGGTCTGTTTCCAGAGCCCCTGGATATTTCTCCCAATATATTTCGAAGCAGTATATATTTTTTACCTTTCCACCAACAATGCTCCAAACACCATCACTGTCTTCTTCAATTTCATAGGCGCTTGAACTATCAATAGATAGTTGTACTGGAGGGTCCTGATAGGTGCACATAGCAGAAACTAGTAAATACATGAGTTGAGACAATCTTCGTAAAATTAATGACAATTCTGCTTACCTTAACATAGTGATTTTCTATAGTTGACAGTATAGGAAAGAGCTCTGAACTGTGCACATAACCATCCAGCTGAGAATCCTTTCCACTAATGCAAGTCAAAGATATTCTAGAATTGTCTGATCTCAAATCATTACTGAGTGAGGAAGTCAAACACTTCTCACCTACAATCTTCCCATCAAAGTAGAGGTGCAAAAGATCTTGTGTGACCTGAAATACTTCACTAATAAGTGTTGCTTAAACAGCCATGAAACAAGACAGTCACCAAGAATCTGGCTGTCAGAGAAGAGCAGATAACAACCTTATGAGATCTTTGGACTGGTGATAGATTTAGAGATGATTCAATTAGTGTATTACATTTGTTCCATATCAAGGAACATCTTATAAGATCTCGTTTGTGCATTACATTCAATTTTTTCTTACACATCATGTCACACCAGTAATTATACTAATTCTGGTCTAGTTTGTGCTGTCAGAACAAGCATACTGATGTCACTAGTCTAGTATGTTGGATGGAAACCAGTGAAGCAGATGACTCATGGAGCTATTGGATAATGAGTTTCACATCAATCCGGCTTTGCTAACTTTTGGGGCAGAAAGACTTCACTTGACAAAGTGAAAAGCGACTAGGTGTAGGCCAGTCTTTTAGTTTCCGTATTCTTGTGTTAAAATTCGCTTTTCCAGAGAAAATTTCACGACAAAATCAATATATCTAATATAGTGACAATGAGCAAAAAAATTAACTGTAGAAGGTAACAATGGCCATGGTGGAGTGAGAAAGTAGTAACACAACAAGGTTAAGAGTACATAAATTGCAAAACACACATCAAGTGCTACGAATGTAATTACAGGAACTAAGGCGAGTTCAAGTTATTTACCTCACATCCAACATGAACCCATTTCTTGGTAGGAAATTCACATTCAGAAATTGCATGTGCAACTTCTCTCCAGGAAGTAATATTTGAATGGCTTGAAATTAGTGAAGGGAAAAGTAAAATTTTCTTCCTCTCATCAAGTAACAGGAAAGGAGCATGGGATGTGACATCTGGATGCTTCTGCATAATTGACAAACATCATCAACCATATCAAAGGAAAATGGTGCAAAGGACACAATTATATCTTGCACAACATATTCAATGAAGTGATCATAAAGATTCAAAAGCCTCTTCCTTGATAATACGAGGTATGGCTAGGTTTAGGTCTTTATCGTGAAATAGTTGCAACTCTCAAAAAATCAGTTCTTTAGTAGAAAAGCATGATTTGCAGACAGCTATAAGTGGTCAGAGATTCAATTACCAAAAATAAAGAGCTAATGCAGGCACACAAAGTAATAATGAGATAGAGTATAGGCTTAAATAAAGACAGTAAGGGAATCCAGAACACAACATAAAAACTAAAAAAAAAGACTTTGCTAAGTTGCAAACCTACCAAACAAACTGAACTTAGGAGGGTATCAGCACAATAAATAAGAAAAACATATCCATAAAAGCAAAAAACAGAAGAGCATGAACAATTCACATTAGCCTGAAGAAACAATTTGCAACTCGCCAATTCCTAAATCACGGACAAGCTATAAAGTAAAAATCTTTCCACAAGACATCAACAACAACAGTACATACAGTCCAATCCCACAATTGAGGTCTATAGAAGATAGAGTGTACGCATACCTTACCCCTACCTCTGAAGGTAGAGAGGCTGTTTATCATAGACCCCAGCTCAAGGAAAATCATATCAAAAAGGTAAAGAAAGCATGACAAAGCATTCTAAAAATCTTTCCACAAGAGTATAACCTAAATCAGCAAAAAGAATGTAACCGCCATAAGAATGTTAAACCAAAGGAATACCCCAAAACCCCATCTCATTCCCAACACGAACAACAGTCATACACTAACTAGTTAGACAAAATGAAGCAGCAAATACACAAAACTGATACACATAACTTCTCAAAAAGAACTGAAAAAACAGCATTTTTTTCAGTGAGCAAAAAAAAAAGGAAAACCTGGTAAAGGATTGTAGAGGGTAAAGTTGAGGGTTCATTCAAGTATAACAAGAAACACAAAGAGAACTTATTTGTAACTTCATAATCTTTGAATTCCACTTGAAGATCTCTCAAAAAGCTATAATCTTGAACACCCATAGAACCCCTTTTTCAAAAAAAATCAAAAAAGAAAACACCCACAAGCACAAAATCCCAAAAAAAACGATCTTTAATCTTTGTGACTCAACGGCGGCAATGGCTGCGTCGGCTTTTCTTGACGGCTGTTAATTAACCGTTTGGTAGTGTCACCGGCAGTTCAGGTTCTAGTCTTTAACAGTTCCCCCCAAATTGAAGTATTGGCTACAATCCTCTGTATCGCGGACTTATGTATATTTGAATGGTGACCAATAAGAATATGAAACGTAGGATTTTAAAGAAGATTTGACACGTAGGACTTATGTATATTTGAATGGTGACCAATAAGAATGTGACACGTGGAAGTCAAAGCTAAAATCCTTTTTTTTTTTCAAAAAAAAATCCTCCAATTTCATAATTTCTTTTTTTTAGCCTCCATCCATTTTAAATTGTTAACAATACAAAAAATTAGATGTTTATATTTACTTGTTCTGTTTGGAAAGCGAATAGATAATTTATCGTTTATACTCATTTTACCTTTATTATTAATTAATCATTATTTTTAATTCATTTCCTAATGAGTAAGATGATTTATAATAATTAGAGGTGATATAATAATATAATTATTTTATTTGTTGCTTATTAAAAGATGTGTCAAGTCAAATATGGATGCAAGGAATAGTATTTACATTTTGAATTGTTAAGGTTTTTGGTACAAAGAATGTTGAAACTTGAAAATCGAAAAGCATTTCATAATAAAGACTTTACGAATAGTTTACTATAAAGCTAAAATTTTGTGGGTACATAAGTGATCACATAATTGTTACATTGTTACAGCATCGAAACGTCGTGAACAATCACAAGATAACTTTTCTCCAAATATACAAGTTCCAATAAAACTATGAACATACAACAACATACCAAATGTAGTTTCACGAAATGAGATCTGAGGTGGATAGAGTGTACGGTGAGTATGAACATGTAAGATATCTACGTAGAGTATGCTAAAAATGAGTACATTTGACCAACTTATATATTATGTATATGTGAACATATGAACTTTTAACACATCACACAGAAGAAACTCTCAAGTTTAATTGAAACTTTAGAAGCAACATTGTTCCTGCATATGAATAATTCTGCAGCTTGATATCTTGAATTTCTCGTGAAATCGATAACCTTTGGTATTCTACGCAGCACATTTCTACTTTGGCTTCAATTTCAGGGAAGCGCTGCACGAATAAGCTAGGTTTCAATCTCATATAAATGCTAATGACAGAGTTCAGAGCAACTGAGATGAGCAGAGACTGTATTAAAGGAAGTAAAGTAATGTACCTATTGATGCAGTAACGCTTTCCAGTAGGCGGAGGGCCACCATCAAATACATGCCCAAGATGAGCATCGCAAGCTGCACATAAAACTTCTTGACGAGGCATGAAAATGATAGACAAGTCCATCTTTGACTTCACATTGTTGTCTATGGGTTGGTAGTACGATGGCCACCCAGTCCCACTATCAAATTTGGTAGAAGATCTGCAACAAGCAATATCGAATTTCAGGTTACAAATGATAGCAAAAGTATTAAGAATGGTTGAGTAATAATCAAATATAAGGAGCACACATACTCAAATAAAGGAGTGTCGCAGCAAATGCAGTGATATGTTCCAGGGGTCTTACTGTTCCAGTACTCCCTGGAAACAAGAACAATGAAGAGATCAGTAAAACAGGCAGCGACGAAAAATTTATAGCACCATATTTACCATCCCAATGGAAGGGCACTAAGCAATCAATGAAACTACATCTACTAGACTACTACATATATAAGCAATGCAATCATGGGATATCCTTAATTAAAATATCGTCTACAATTTGATAAAAGTTAGAAACTTGTTTGCACGCATAACGTCTAGAGACGTTCCAGCATACCACATCATGTCTGCGTTAATGATCCTTGGGCATTTAGAGATGAATTCTGAATTAAGGGCTGATCAGTTTTGGGGAAGATTCTCAAATTTAGCATAGACTATTATCATCTAGTATAAATGCAAGCATTACTAATACACTCTATTTAACATCATTCTTATACACTTTACCAAACAACCCCTAAGAGATCATCTAGTTCCTAGTTCTTGCTTTTAAGTAGGATCGAAGAAATACCGAACTCAATATGCTGACAACCTCCCCGTGTCTTCCTCTCTCTGACACGTGTAAAATAACAAGCAGTATGTTTAGTGGTCCAGTATTTGACACAGATTATTACAAGACAATAGGAAATGTGAAGGTTAAAGTAGGGTGTGTTTGTAAAAGATCTAAGAGACATTGTGATGGTTGTCACAGGCAGCTGAAACTGGAAGGCCAAGATTGTTGTAGAAACTTTAAATATCGGATTCTGATGAGGACCAAATATACACATTCCCTCTAAATACTTTTCCTTCTTTTTGCGTTTTGGTGTATAGAAGTCTACTGTTTCCCCTAAATCGTTGGGTTTATAAATGGAACCCTCAAAAAATCTGCCGCAAAATCTCATCTACATACCCCAAGTCATCAAACTTCTCCTTCTAAAATCCAATTCTTAAATTAGCCAGCCTTGTCCTCCTCAAATGTATATGCTAACATTTGATCAATCAGCAATACAACAGTAAGCATCAGACTACTCACCAATATTTGAATACTGATGGTTAGCATTCTAATATTATTTAATTTTACTGACAAGTGACAATCAAAAGACAAAAGATCCACTCCAGCATAAAAGGAAAAGATGAATAGAAAAAGATCATACCCAGTGAATGCCCGTTCTGTACCCTTTTGCCGTGTAATGTAAAATTGTTCATTTGTTAACTTCTTCTTCCACTCCTCATCGCTTACAGAGCTATAATCCATTTTACTGGCCCCTGCACAATGATGTTCATTTTTTATGTCATGGTAAGATGAATCACATCTCCGAAAGCTCCATACTTTAACAATTTCAGCAACATCTCATAAGATGAATAGACAAATATCCTTCACAAAGCTTAAATTTATGCCAAACCATTTTGAGACTACTTCACAAAAATACAATCAACCTCAGCAGTATAATAATCTTATCTTAGTAAAATCAAGTTGTACATTGTCACATTGATACGAATACGGACTCTGGGCATAATTCAACCCCAAAAGCTAGCTCACGAAGTGATGATTGCACAAGATGGCACATAACCACATCCCCACCGATATCTAACTCTACATACATTTTGAAAATTTTCATGTTCTTATGGCATTTCAACTGCTTTCTTGAGCCAAATTCCCAGTTCCCAAAATTCGTTTATAATGGTTCTTGACTATTCCATAACAGTAGCTGCTACTTCCCACCAGCACAAGTACAGGTAATTCTATCAATCTCCAAAATAACTTGGTACAAATTTTGTAAGCGAAACAACAAGCTCAGAACGTAAAAACTAAAGACTGAACCTTTAAAGTTCTTTCATATTCTAACTTTTACTACAATGTAACCGGAGCTACCAGTTCTCCTACGCATTTGACAGAACTCAATAGCTTTAGCTCAAACCCGTAATTATATTTTTTTTAAAAACACTTAATATGTATATAAGTAACTTATCAAGAACCCAATAAGTTATATTTTCTAGAATCCAAAACCTATAAAACTAACAACTAACAACAACATATTCAGTGTAATAGAGGCAATAAATTGGGGCATTCAAACAAAAATGGAAAAGTGATTCTCTATTCTTACAAATTATACTAGAAGAGAGAAAAAGGAAACCTTGAGCACTATCGGGTTTGGAAGAAGAAGCTGAGGAGCCCATTGCACGAATTGAGACTGAAATTCTGTTATTGAATCCTCCAAAAGTTAGGCAAGACAATGGCTTGCTGTTAAATCCCAAATGGGGTTTTGATGAAAAGTTCAATGCCGAGCTGAAAGAGGAGATTGGTATGGTCCGAGAAGCCATGGACATATACTAAAATTGATTCTTGAATATGAAAATGATGCTGGCATTTTCTAGTATTCATAGAGGATATGTTCCCATGCTTCGCAAGTCCATGGAAAGATGGTGGTTTTATCATCTTAAACCGTTAAAGATGTTGACTTGTCCTTTCCTATCCACCGTAGATATATACCAGGATGTAATATGAGAATTAAATTTGTATGATCTATGTATTTAAATTACAAAATATAAATATATACCGAGTTTTTCATTTAGGTAGTTTTTGTTTCTCCATGTTCTTCCTAACTACTTCGGGGTAGCTTTTAGTGTTTTACGTTTTGTATAATGACTATAGTTGAACAAAGTGACTATCTTTTTTTTGTTTACACCCGGTGTTCAGTGCCCACATTAAAGCTTCGACTAAATTCGGATCGCGCACAGCAAGATCCATTCGAGGGTGGCGCTCCCAACAGGATTTTCTCCTTTCACAACTACTCGAGAACAAAGTGACTATCAAGAATAAGTGTTTTATTCTTCTTATTATAGACATTTTCAATTAGGTAAGTAGAACACAATACTTCACGAAATTTAATTTGTTATTGGTATTTAACATTTAAAAAGAGGAAGGATTATGTTAGTGCAAGTTGAATGGCAATCCCTTCTACCATACCAATAATTTTGGTTAGCATATCTTTGAATTAGAATACCTTATAGTTATTACAATCTAAGAAATTGATTTCGATTAGCTATATCTACATTAGTTTATTGAAAAGAAAAGTATAAGTTGTCTCGGTTTGAAATGAAGACAATCATTATACTTTAATATTATGCATGATCACTTTATTTAAAAGTTCATATCGACAATGTATGTCTATCTAAAATCTTACTGGTTATGACCAGCTTTTGATCGTGAAGTCGAGTGTAGCTGAATATGCCTTGTTTTGAGTAGTGGTGTTCTTTCACTTGGCCAAGATTGAGGCTTATAGATAACCACGTTAACTGAAAATAATTTTAATGGGCTTTGCATTGCTACTGGCCTGGGCCATAAGCTTTTATTACATAATTGGGCCTCAAGTTCTCTGACGATAAAAGTTTATATGTTATAGCCATTTTGTACGGTGGTGTTTAAGCGGTAGCCACTCGATTTTTATTTTTTTTGCAATTATGGTTATTTTGTTTTAGACAAAGATTAGATACTTTATTGTCCTTATTAGTACATATTAGCTATTGGTTGAAATTAAGAGAAAACAACACAAATTTCATTAATAGGATCTAATTATGTGTTTTCAAAATTACCATTCGCGTCAGATTTTGATTCGAGGCACATGTATCTTGTGTGTTTTGATACATATATCTTAGATATATGAGGTCAAAATTCGCTATAATTTATTTCAGATTCATTGTCTCCTGGTGTGATTCACATATATTTGGGATATACTGACTCTCTCGCTCGCCACTCATCTCTGTCCTATCTCTTCGCCCCTCTCTCTCGTCTCTCTCCCATGTATTTTCATTTCAGAATGTCTAGGATTGTATCTTGTATTTCGAATACATATATCTAGTGTGATTCACGTACACAAGTTGTCACTCTTGCCTCCTTCCTATCTCACTCACCTCTCTCATATATCCTCGCTCAGTCATTTTTTTCCTTATGTATTGTGTTTCAGAGTATATATGATAGCAAAATTACATATATCCGGGTGTGTCTAACTTCAATTTTGATATAAAACTATTAATTAGTGAGACAATATATAATTATTTCAAATTATAGGAAGAATTAATAAATATAATTAAAATATTTGTATAATTATATAGTTTTTCCTAGAGCCGTCAAAATGGGCTTAGCCCATGGGGCCGGCCCAACTCAACCCGTTATCCGGGTACGGTTTGGAATAGGATTTTTCAAGCCCCTTCAAAACTAGGGCTTATAAGCCTGGTCCATATAATCCCTTGCCCCTTGAGGCTTAAGTGGGATTGGGCCGAGGTCGGCCCATGGGCCAAAACTATTTATTTTAGGTTAACTTATAAAAATTTCACTAGTGTATGAACTAATTACTTAGATGCACGCTATGTTGTAATAGTACGAATCTTACCAGATATTGGTGTGTCCAGAGACATGTATCTCAGGATATATAGACTCAAAATTATATGTTATTTGTTTTAGATATACTCTATCAAATTGGATTTGCATGTATCTAGGATACATTGACGAATCCCACGCCCTCGCCTCCTTCCCATCTCGCTCGCCACTTTCTTATCTCACTCGCGTATGTGGGCTACATCACACTAGATACATCTATCTCGTGTATCTAGTATCCTAGATACATGCTAATCACACTAGATTTTTTGCTTGTGTTATTGAAAAAACACCATTGTTTGCCATATTTGATTTGAAAAGCTTCTTGATGTCATATTATTTTAAGTTTGAAAAGAACAAAAATGAAAAAAAAAGGGCTAGCCCACCCTAGTCCGCAACCCCTCTAGGATTGGGTTGAGCATTTTTAGGCCCTTTCAAACTAAGGGTCAGCCTGCCCTACCCTTTCAATTTTTTTGGCCCACGAGGTTTGGATCGGGTGGGACTGGACTGACCCTTTTTGACAACTCTAATTTTTCCTATATATGATAAAGAATGTTTGTATGATTAGATAGTTTTAATAAGTTTTATCCAAATATTAAACAATTTGACTATAAATAAGAGAGAGTCCTATAAAAACTGGATAAGTCTTAAGTAGTGTCCTTAAAATAGGTTATCTGTGCACTTACCTGGATCCGACGTGTAATTCGCAATAAAATACTATTGTTTTGTCACATGTGGCGTCTCCATCAATTACTCTCAATCAAGAATGACTCAAACACCAAAGCAAAATTTTGAAGAAGAAGAAAAGAGGGATAGTGTAGAAAACATGAAAGGTCTAACAACACCTTTACAATCAAAGTATTGGCACCCAACAGCCCAAAACAACCTCAAAAACACAGAAAGTTTCAATCTTTACAGTCACCCAGTTCAATTTAATGGCAAAAACAACAACCCCATATCAAGAAAAGTGAAACCCATCTCTTGTTTTGCTTCAGAGAACACAAATCAACCAATCTTGAAAGAATCAAAGCCTCCATTGGTTGTAGTTGGATCAGCTAATGCAGATATCTATGTGGAGATTGATAGGTTACCAAAAGAAGGGGAAACAATTTCAGCCAAAACAGGTCAAACATTGGCTGGTGGAAAAGGGGCTAATCAAGCTGTTTGTGGTGGAAAGCTTGATTATCCAACTTTTTTTGTTGGTCAAGTTGGTGAAGATGCTCATGGGAAATTGATTACTGAAGCTTTAGAGAGTGGTGGAGTTTGTGTGGATCACCTTACTACTGTTTCTAATGCTCCAACTGGAAATGCTGTGGTGATGCTTCAGTCTGATGGGGAGAATTCGATTATTATTGTTGGTGGTGCAAACATGTCTTGTTGGCCTGA